>NMRB01004633.1:0-10574 GCA_002633025.1 Notospermus geniculatus
TGATGACTTCGAAATAATGCGCCTACATGTATTCAATGACAATACGCAATGTTCAAGTACTTGTCCATGTGCGAATATTTTGCATTAATAAAAATTTCTTTCTCAAAAATCCATATTGAGTGTGGTTAAGTGGTTTCATTCCCAGTCATGCAATTTCAAGTGCATTTCAAAACAATTCCCGGCTAATTATCGTGTGTGACATGGAGTAAAAGAATATTATCACATTGTATTTTACAAGAGGCACCACGGCGCCAACCTTCCATCTTTTTCTATGTGATTCAAGTAGAAATATTGATCAAAGTGTCATTTCATTGTCGTTTAACGATTTTAAGGCATTTTTCAGTGTTTCATTTTGATATGATTGGCGGCATATACATATTGTCTACGAGATATATGCCTACTAGAGAGGTTGCGATCATTACGGTAAACGAATGCGTAAAACCAGCAAACGTCGAATCATGTCCGTCGTATCACGCGTTTAAATGAATGAGATTAATGAAATTGATATTCGACACGAAAGAAAAGTTGGATGAAAGCTACAAGTAACACTACTTTTATGCAGAATATATCGTTTATTTTTGACACATAATTTACTGCATCATCTCCCCTATAATATCCGGCGACAGCGTGTGTGTACAAGGAACCTCACGTGTTTTACGGGTATCGTTGAATAAATGAATACATGAAGCCCAGTTATCACGCGATGTGTAATGGAAAGGAACTATAAATCACATTGGCGCTTTTTTTCCTTTGTCCCGAGACAACCGGTTTTTTTCAAAGGCTCCACCATGGTGCCTTATCGGGTGGCAGCAAAAAGTTCATATTACATGTACATGTATGTGCAAACCAAAATCCTTGTTTTCAATATTCGTCATATATACATGTAATTTAAAGCCTTTTTCAAAGAGCTAAGACTTTACTAAGCCGGCCTGTAGTTGACCTGTTTCACCTTCCGTCATTATGATGGAAACACAGTGTGAACGGACAGAAACTAGTCGACTGCTAACGGATCCTAACGTCCTACGTAGGGGAAGGACTGATCTAAGATCTCGCACTTTGCCAGCATCGATCGGGGCAGGCAAATCCTAAGTTCAGTGCGACATGGATCTTTCCAACAAAGATGGCGACCGTCTAATTGTTACCATATGACGTCAGAAGCAATACCATTCAATGACACGCGAAGGTGGTCAAGCGGGCCATGCGCACAAAAGTTGAGGCAAAATAATTGTCTACATAGGGCGTCTGTACGGTGCACACAGTGGGGCTTACACACTGATGACGACGGCGACGAAACAGGCGCATCGACAACAACACCGTTCGTCAATCGTAGCCTTTCTCGGTATCTGACATTTCTGAGCCAAGACAGGTCAATACAACACTTGACGAAATAACATCGTATTCAATACTGCCCGATATTCAACAGGATGAACGGACAGTTGGCAACATGGATTGGTGGACCAACTTCTCGGAAAGCCAGGACGGTCATCGATACTCCATGACATTTCCATTACTGCCCTGATAGACAAAGCACTTCCACCCAGTTACAAGGATGTCAAGTGCCGATATTGCGGTTCACAGACCAATGCTGACGAGCTGTGATAGATAATATCGAGATAGATAATATAATAGCCAAGATTAGAAAAGCTTTGACATGAGATGGTCATAAAACACATCTTTTATGTGACCGTAAGAGGTGCCAACAAGGGCATATCACTTCAAATTGTGTACTAGGTAAATTGAATGGTCTGTTTGGGATGTCAACTCGGCCAACCGTCGATGTGACCAGCACTTGATGATGACCGATTTCCTGTATCAGTGGCTTCTGTGAAATACAAACACATTGTCAAATTTCAAAAATTGTACATGTAGGTGTCCATATCATGATGTATAAGCTACAGACAGCACATCATGTCATTTTCGTAATAAAATACGAAACGAAAAAATCCAAAGGCGCATAAAAAAATTACGAAAAAAGCACCATTTCATCGGTATATATTTCGCCCGCTGTACACGATCAAATTTTTCATCAGATTCCGGGCCTATTGTAGGCCTTTATTGAGCATATTCAGAAAATTGGATGAAAAATTTGATCGTGTGCAGCGGGGATTAGTAGTGACACATCATTATCCAATATGAATATTTGCACTGTAAAAACAGAACATTACCAATCAAAATGTTGCCCTTCGGTTCACCGGTCCGCCTGTCGCCAAATAAGCCATAATCAGACATGCAAAGGCCTACACGTCACGTTACAAATATTCACAGGGGACAATCACAACCAATCAAATTTTCCATAGCCATTTACCAAAAGTCAATTTTCCACAGATTTAGCCGAAACAACAAAACGTCTGAGCTTTACATACCAGAGGAAGCTTGGATTTGACTAACTTTCTATCAGCAAGACATGAAAATCTTGCCAAATAGCCCCAACTATTTGTGTTATTATTTCTCCTTATTTTCATATTACGTGTAGCTAGGCCTAAGTAGTTTACTTTGTACTTTTGACTCGAGAGTGAAAGTCCCATTAAGTGTATTTTGGATTAAGTGGCTTAATTTTATTGAGTCACTTATCAAGTACAGGCAGGTACACATCGGCCTGTTGGTCGGACGAAACGACAGTCATATACATGTACACTTCGAGCGAAGGCTTGACAGTTGTTGTTTCGGACCTCATGATCTTTACTTTTCTCCTTGTGATTTGCTAGATGGTGGCAACCAGGATTCTGCTGCAAAGGAATACACTGTGCTTTCCTATAGCCTGTCTACAAACAAGTGGATTGTACCCCGGCATATTACTCATCGTAAATTCTTGGATGTTCTGGAATATCATTTGAATCACATGCTGATGTTTCGTTTGTGCCATACGAGACCACTCCAGGGATACGAACTATGACCAAAGCAAGAAGGAGATTGCCCTTCACCATTCTGAACCTGTAGCCTTCGCAGAACAGAACAGATATGTGCTAATTCTTTGGCATCGCTGAGCTATTCGCAGGCTCATTTGCTTTTTACGGTGAGGTCATGGAATGGTACGAGGAAGGTGACCTCGGGTCCGACTATGGGATGAGCAGTGACTCCGGTATCCCCTGGACCAGAGCAACCTACGGCGCCACACCAAGCGAATGCAGCTCAGAATGTGGAACGATAAGGGGTGAACGATCCCAAGGAAGTCTCCGATACAAAACATTTACAGAAAAGCCAGCCGTGTCGACGAAACAAGATATGACAATAAGGACTGGTGCGAGTCGAAAGAAGGTGTCGTTTGGTGAGGCGATGGTTCAGCAACAGAGGCCACAGACCAAGAGATGGACATACCGTGACCAATGGCAAGAAGCCAACCCTGTCCCTGCAGCATTGAGGCAGACAGGGCAATCAGGGTCAAGAACAGTCAGAACAGAGTCGAAGCTTCCTAGTGCCGCATTGAACCAAAATTGGCAAATAGTGTCAAGAAGAGAGTCGAATTTCCCTGTAGCAACGAATCAGACAGCGCAGACAGGGTCAAACAGAGAGTTGAAGTTACCGGAAACATTAAACCAGACTGACCAAATACTAGGTGGAGGGCCAAGTACAGAGTCGAAGATGAAAAATCCCCGAAAGACCTATGGGTCACTAGAACGCAAGGATCCGTTCCGATGGTCTGAAGCAAGGATATTTGATATTACAATTGGTGAAAGCAGTTCTGAAGATGGATCTATCGGTGGTGCTGTGTTGGAACAGAGAGAGGCGCCTGCTGGATCCGTTAGTGGTGGTCCTCTATCCAAGCAGAAAGAGGGGCCTGCTCTCTCCGTACCAAGCAGATGTGTGTCACTCGTCCGGGACCCTTTGCCCTGGTCAACTGCAACGTACGGCGTCGTAGCCAATGAAGGAAAGTCGAAGCGAGCAGGTTCACATTTACAGGATGATGCGAAAGATTTTTCCCATTGGGTTCTTGACCGAGTTCCCAATGTCGGTGGTAGGGAAATCGAGGACAGTGGGACTGCTGAACAGAACACGAATGTTCTACGTAGAGGATGGCAACGAATGGATGATTACGAAGTACCAGAACATCGTCAGGACCTGTACCCTACATGGAAGCAAGCAAATGATTACAACCCCAGTGACAGCGCTTCCGGATTCTCGTCTTTGGACACCGAATCTGAGCAAAGCAGCAAAGAATTGGATTGTTCTGAAGGTAGCGAGGGGTTCCCGACTCCAGCTGAGGGAGACACTGGCCCTGTCCCGAGAGAAAGGGTACAGACGCGTGTGTGGCCAAGGGCAAATAACCACAGTACCAGTGAAAGTGAGTACTCTGAAAATGGTAGTCTTAAGTACCGGTACAAGGTTAATGACTTCAAAGTTCACGATTATGGCTTCGCTGGTTGGGTAATGGTGGATGAGGTGAACGGTCCGTGGCACGACTCCCAGGACGAACTATCCGAGAGTGATACCTCAGTGGAAAGGACCCCGACAGCAGGAAGCGCTGCGCCCTGGGCCTCCAGTTGGAGATCCAACGACGTGGGAACCGAAGACACAACCACGGATACAGGGACATGCAACATAACCTTATCATGCATCGAAACCACAGACAAAGATCCTGACTACGAGGATAGGACATCTGATCGAACCCCCACTGCCGAGTACCCTCCTTCGCAGCCGCGTCTGGATTTTGCGATCACGGAATCGGAGACAGAAAACGAGGACATCAACGAGCTACAACTGTCCAACAAGAACTGGTACAAGTTGACGTACTTCATGTCTGACAGTGAATATGATTCGGAACTCAACGATCAACTTCGTTGGGATACCTTCCCACTGGCCAGACCAGTTCGTGTTGAAGAAATTGGTACTGAACGAACTTCCCTGGAACCGAGGAAACTTATTCAAATAACGGGCGGTGGCGGTGCATCCTTCTCGGATGACGACGGCAGTGGCTCCGACACCGTCTCTAACAAGTCGGTTGGAAGGGAGTGGGGCAAGAAGAATGATGGTACAGGCTATTTGAACAAGAGGTAGGCTATGTCAAGATAATCAGCATCGACCCGGGGTACCCTTGAGCAGGCTTCTTTGGCACACGGATTTTGTCCGATTCAGGGGCCATATTTATGAAGACGTCGCAACTTTGCGTTCACGCAAATCTATTGTTTGGCTGCACATGGCCTATTGTGCACTGACTGTCTTACATTACAATAGATTTGCGTGAACGGAAAGTTGCGAAGGCTTCATAAATATGGCACCAGGTCCGTAAAAAATCGACCAAATGGAGTTATGCGTTGTCGTATCCGAAAAAATACGGGCAAACGGATTGGAATCGGACAAAATCTGCCAATCATCGACGCTTTAGGCTGCCCATCACACAATAAGGAAACACTGAGAAAATGGGAACACTATGGCATTTAACACCTGATTTCAGGCGATCAACAAGATCGGATGTAGTATATAGACAGGCGTTCAACTAACGCCAGTTCGATAAGTGCAGAATTACATTCAAAACTGTTTATCATCGATAAGATCTTTGTAATTTCACAAACAACCGCCCAGGGTGCTGGACAATAAGATTTGGGACTGTCGCAATGATAGAAAACAGTCTTTACATCGCATGCCCGCTGCCCACAGCCACCATGCTGGGCTGCTTCCTTTCTCTTTTTCTCTTCCGACCCATTCAGATGTGGTTTTCGTGCACTCGTAAAGTTTATACAACACGTCACATATTTTCGTAGCAGAAGACTTTTCATTCAGTCAATTTGTGATTGATTTTTGAATTAATGATAGAATGTTCTGTACACATTCATTGGTGGACCTCCGCAGAGAGGATGCCTGTGGGACCATGGTAATGGCACGGAAGCAACAAAGCTTACTGTGAGTTTTTGCCCTGCGAAATGACTGTCATTATCACACCCTTTCCTGCTCCTACAATATCCAATTGACACAGGTAACTTCCTGGGCTGGTTTGTAAAGTGCAGGTCGCAGGGTGGTTTTTAGAGTCAGTGCTAAGTGTCCAATGAAGCCAAACGTATCTGAAACACTGTAATGCCTGCAGGTCAACCTGCACCCGTTCCTGGGCGATGTTCAACTGCGGCAGAGTTTTGTGATATTTCGATATCAAAATCAACTGTTATATAAATAATAATTGCTTGCAGTCGCAAAGTAAAGCATCCTACACAACGACGAGAGGTTGAAATAAGTGGGAACAGAACATCATATCTTGAATTATTCATGATATCCAATAGTGCATTTTACGGTATTTTATTTTCCCTTCGAACGAATCGTTCTGCGCAAACAGAGGTACACGAGCGAGCGCTAGGTCCTGATATACTCAGGCATGTCAGGATGGTTTCGTGCCAGTGGGAAATCGTCTCCGTGTCGTCTTTGCTGAGAAGCACTTAAGGCAGGTCAATGCCCTTATGAAAGTAAACACAAATAGGACTCGGGGGCGGGCCCACTACTTTCTTCGGAATTTTCATCACTGACAATCAACATTTTCGTTTATTGATTATACGTCCTAATGATTAATGGGCCTAGAAATAACCTAGGACATCTTACAACTATCTACACAATAATCACATATTTCCAAATATGACGACGGCATGGCTAAATGATTAATAGTTCCTGATATGTTATAACAATTAGAGATTGATAAACTGTATAAAAGAAATTTCAAATACTGAGTAGGTCTTTTCAAACATGCTTTTAGTCAAACTGTCCACAGGGCCTATGAATGATGATTATTTTCCTATTAAGACTCGGAAACGGAACACAAATGCTTGTTTATCCCTCAGGGCTTCGGGGGCATGGAGCGAGAGAAAAAACCACCCAAACGAGTAATTATACCAGTGCCCCCGTGATAAACATTACGATGTAAATGGGGCGTGAAGATTTACATAGACAAAATGTGTCCTCTCTTTAAGGCCTAAATGACAGACTGTCACGATATTATCACTGCAGGAGGTCTATTCTTAGTCGCATATTTGGTATGAAGAAGTTACAACTCGAGGACTGTCACAGAAAATTCGACACAATTATTTTTTTGCATCATCCTGATATTTTCACTCGAGTTTGAACGCAAGGAGGAGCCACGGTGGCTCGGGTCTGGCTGACCATGCTGACGGTAGTCAGTCATGGTCAGGTTCGACCCTGACATGTTGTACATTGACAATCTTATCATTTCTGTCGTTACAGATGTCATCGGAAGACGCCTAGTCATGGCAGCCTGTCGACAGGGGATTCTTCTACCTCAAGTGAAGGTAGGTAGAGCTGAACGAACGCGCTAAGTTGGCATACATGTTGTGTTGTCATGGTTATGCATTCATAGCTAAACCTACACAAACCTGGCTAATGCCACACAAGGTGCTACAAACAGGTGCCCAGGACATCAAACGTGTCATAAGTTGCACATTTATATCGGCACAGCCGTGGCTGAACATGTGACGTCTGATGATGTCATCGGATCCAGTGGCTTAATGTACATGACATCGAAAATAGATGGGGACTCAAAACAGACCCCTGTGGAACCCGCATTTGAGTGCTTTTAGTTCAGACCAGGCTTCATCAATTTGTCAATGTACGAAATTGTTTTCTGATGGACGAAGGAAGCAGACATAGGGCCGTATGCACGGGTCGAACTTTAGCCACACTGACTTTTCTCAATGCTTCAAGCAAAGAGAAAGTCTAACTTAAGCTATACTTTAGGCTGAAGTCTGCCCCGTGCATACGACCCATAGCGAGAAGCTCAAGGACTGGACCCTTGTGTCACTTAGAGCATCCGATGAACGTCAATTCACTCCGCCAGTAACTTCGCAAACTCGGGGGTAGCCAAGCTGTTGCTCGACATTGCTCGACGTTTCCTTTATCTATTTAACGCCCAATCTTTGTTTTGCAGGTGGTAGCATCTCCTCGATGCATTCATCCGTCACGTCGCCGTCGAATTGGTGGGATCGTGAGAACACCAGCGACGGAGGCAGCATCCAGTGGTCAGGCTCGGAGCAGCTCAGCGCACGGAATTCGGACGCAAGCAAGGTGACAGCACTTATTACAACATCACCAGCAGAGAAGAAACGCCTCGGTGGACTTTACCAGAAGATGTTAGACTGGGTTGATTCAGAACTAAAGCTTTTCAATTTCACGGAAGTTAACACGATGGCGAATGCCGCGATGGCAGTGACACCTAGTGCCGATATTCCTAGTCTTGCAGTGGTGTTTTTCCTGCAAGAGAAGGAGTTGCTCAGTAACGATCGTATACAAATGGCGATAGACTATTTCAGGACTCCACCTTGGAAGTTTCACCATTCGGAAAATGTGCAACGCGGAAGCATTCATTTGTACCCGCCAAATAGTCAGGACTATTATTTCACGTCCGAAGACTTGCCGCTCTGCGCGGCCAGACAGGTGCATTATGGGAAGGAACATATTCGTCTCACGAGATTTGTTTCTCACGAGAATTGGCAAGAAATGACAGACTTTTATCAGTTGATTTTAGGCATCGCTCCGGATGCAAGAAAAGTGGACTTTTCTTTGTTCACTGTTTGTGAGAGGTGTAATTACACCATCCAATTTGCGCTCAAAAAACTGCCTAAAACGGTGAAACCAAAGGTAATACGGACAATCACGTTATACAGTTCAAAGTGTCAGAAATCGGACTGCTTGTGCCCCTGCTCCCAAATGTGTGCACCCCGTTGTCGGAAACCAAGTGGCAGACGACAGATCATGACGGAAATACAATCATACTGAAAGTTTCCGGTTCTGGTTCGTCGTCGTCAAACTCCAGCTCAGCTAGTTCTAGTCACACCAAACCAATGGTTAGTTCAAAGTTAGGATTTTTCGTATGATTTCAGAGGCGGATTGGCAACGCTGTTGCCGCACACGCGCCGCAGGCGCGTCTTTAGCGGGGTTCTGGGAGGCCTCCCCCAGAAAATTTTGAAATCTAGAAGCCCTGAAACGCGATTCCCGGGCATTTCGGAACGCAAATCTAGGTCCCGTCGGTGCTTGGAAAACCGTGGGCAGCTGCTTGGGCTATGCTCAAAGTGTCAGTGGCGTCAAACTTGGCTCTTTAGGATCCTGCCGAAACCTGTCGCCGTATGAGCTAATATTCAGTTACTTGAAGAACACTGGTCTGCGAACTTAAGGGAGGCCCCCTTTAAGTTGGAACGGGGCGTGCGTCCCCTCTAAATCCGCGCATGGAGTTTTAGGACGTTGGGGGAATAAACCGAAGCCCTGAGCCAAGGTGGAATCCGCCCTTTCAGTGCCTCTCCAAAAACATTGTCGATGATTTTTGCATAGAAGCGGTCGAAACTGGATGGCATGGACGTGCAGACCTGGAGGCTAGCTGGATCAACCCGAGTCAACTTACGAATAGGCCTATGCAAGCCCCAATTGGGGCTCTCAGAATAGCAGTCCACCACGGGCCGCGGTTGAGATAACCCTCGACCATTCAATGGTCAATTTTCACGCCAGCCAAACCATACCATAATTTCGTCACACACGCGAATCATGATATTTGAGGAAGGTGGCCACAACTGGACATTACGACGAAGATGTGCTACGGTGATGCGGGTACCCTGGCATTCCCGAAATATGTAGACTTTGTAAATTTGTATCCATTATTTATTCAAGAGTGGCGATACTATGTGAATCAGTAGGGGAAGTTTGGGAGAGTTGGGCCACTTTTTACATTAAGATGCATTGAGCCCATTTGGAGCCTGTGATAGAATTCCTTCGGTGTGAACCTGATACTATTGGATCTAAGCTTCCTAACTGTGGCATCAAAATTTCTATTTATGCAACGGTTTAGGAGGGGGAATCATTTTCCATTAGGGTGTCAATTCGGCCCAACTCTCCCTGGAAGTGGGAGAGTTGGGCACAGCAGCAGGGAGAGTTGAGCCACAGAGGAGCTGATCGAGTTTGGCCGCATATAATTTAAAGGCTTACTGTTCCATTGAATTGGAATGGATTTCCCGTATTAAAACAAGGTACCGGTAGCAGGACTGGCTCAAAATCTTGGCCAAGACCGGTTTCCACGAGTTCTTTCCAGTGATAGTACTACTGTCACCTGATTTCGGTACCGGAGAATAATAATTATTTTAATATATATTTACTGGAAATATAATTCAATGGGATAACAACTATTTCAGTAAAAAAACATGTAAAGATCGCAACCTTAAAACAAATCTTAAGTTTTGTCAGTGGCCCACCCTCTCACATCCGGTGTCCCAACTCTCCCACAACCCACCTTGTTTAATTTTGGCCAACTTCCCAGGACAGGGTGTGGCCACCTACTTTTTTCTTTGGCTTAATAGGGAGAGGACTGTTTCTTAATAGCGAGAGGACTGTTTCAACTTCATTCAAGCACGTCTATGATCAGTGGTCATTGGACTGTAGGAGATATAATAAGTCTGACCTTCAAGTTATTTTTTTTACTTTTTTGGCTGAAAAATGGATTTCTGGCCAAAACTTTGTACAGGCACCTGTCTTTTCAAAGTCCCTCATATCAATAAAACAGGTAGTTCCTGTTGTTGAATATAAATGGCAGTAGGTGTCCTCAACTATCTCCAGCTTCATGAAATTGAGGGTGTCCCAACTCTCCCTGTGGCCCAACTCTCCCA
>NMRB01004633.1:13474-33736 GCA_002633025.1 Notospermus geniculatus
AATAAAGAAGATAAAGCAGCTGCAACAGAGGCTACCGCATGAAGACATCTGTATTCCGGTAACTTGAGTTGTCTCTGAAAAGTCAGAAAGAAGGTATGAGGTATAGTCAATAAATGAGTTGGGAGTTTTATAAGGTTTTTCAGGCTACGGTTATATTTCTCTTGCACTTCCCAGATCCTCCTGGGCAGTTTTCTGGAAAGTCTCAGAAAATCTGCAGGCAACTCGTACGCCATCTCGGGGCCAGACAACGAACTGAAAACCAAGGCCTGCTAAGTTCAGACCATTTCTAGTTCATTTCACCTGACACCCATCAGATGGCGATACTGTAGATACTTTATGTCATTTGCTTACAAAACTCATTTGTATCCAACTTGCTCTTGTACCTATGTACTAGGTCAGAGTCAATAAATTCAATAAATTCATTCATTCAGTGTAGGGCTGGAAGAGTAAGACCACTTCATGTACACGTCACTCAGGACGTCAACATATTATTATTTGATAAAGTTGACCTACTTCAGACTGTCTGTATGTGTCTTGTATTCCATTATAGTATTCGGTGGCAGATTCAGTACTCTCTTCAGGGTATCCCGGATTCTTGTTGTGGTATGTGTATCATTTGCAGTTTTATTCCAGCACGATAAAATATCCTCCTATGAAAAGAAAATCTACCCATTTCTCATGTGATAAACAAAACTATACATGAGTGATGTAAGCCGTGGGTCTGATTTTCTCTAGCATTTCAGAATCACCGATTCATTCTTGAAAGCAATGCCAAAGCCAGCAAGATCAGACCTTGGTCTATCCGGTCAGGAATTTAACTAGATTTTATGGAAGTCACTGTGAAATCTTACCAAATACATGTATCACTGCAGACTAGAGCGACTTGCCGTTTGAGAAAATTCTTGCATGGAGTACCTTCACTCACCTGATAACGGATAGAAATCACAGCACCACATATCTCCTCTCCCACCATGAACTGTTCCCCAAGCATGGCTAGTATAACATTCTCCCAGCACCGTGAGGCGAGGCCTTTTCTTAAACGGATGATCCACTTTCCTCCAGCCTTATTGGCCTCATCCTGAAAATATCGACAATTATGAAACCAATCAATCAATGACATACAGCAGTCAATCAATTATTAAATTACTGCAATTTAATTATATTACCATCAATCAATCGATCGATATATCAATCAAATGGATTGATCAATCAATCAATCAATCAAGTGGATCAATCAATCGATCAATCAACCAACCAACCACTTTTTCATAGCTGCATTATACCATAAATACATCAATATACTCAGGACCTCTTCTCACGCCAGAATATCCCTCAGCTTTCTTTGAAATTCTTTGCCCATGCAGTCTGATGAGCGAGGGAAGTCCATTCAAAATGTATAATTTGGGGTACCCCTTACTCTGGCAAATAAGATCCTCACAGAGATGTAGAACTTACCTCCCACATTGGTCGAATTCCCTCCTTAAAAAGATGATAATCACTGTGTCCTGCTAAATCATTTGGTCTCACAAGATGACTGTAATGGTTCCAAAACTGCTCCACCTGCAAAGACACCAGTTTTATAGCAATACAATGCAGCAAATTTGGGGACAATATGACAGGACATGCCTCTAAGGTTCCATCACCACTAAAACTGATGTGGCCTTCACTGAACATGGCAGAGATAGAATGCAGGAGGACGAAATAGCAGTTGAACAGTAAGCAATGAATTGAGTAACTCGGCCGATTAAAATTATTACTAGTACTCTACTTACAGAAGCAAATGTTCCAACTCTTCTGAGATTCTGATCATAGCTGACAGACTGCTTTCCTGGAGATCTTCGAGAGAACCATAGGCTATAAACAAACTGCAGAGTGTGTTCTCCAGGACCTGGCTTGACTTCTATCTTCTGAAATGAGAGATCCACAATTTGCAGGCAACTG
Organism: Notospermus geniculatus; assembly: GCA_002633025.1. NCBI lineage: Eukaryota > Metazoa > Nemertea > Pilidiophora > Heteronemertea > Lineidae > Notospermus > Notospermus geniculatus. The sequence continues at coordinate 15,416 of NMRB01004633.1, forward strand.
AGATGAAGGAATGTAATGATTCTCAGGTTGAAATGTCGAAATGGATGGAACCATCATCCTGGCAACAAAGATGACAGGATATGGGAATAAAATATGGAATGAGGGATAACACACCCTGTTTTTATCTTCGTCCTTGTTATTCTCTTCTTCACTGTCATCGTTTTTCAATCTGAAGACAAGTCATATAAATGAAGATGAATGAACCTGTGGCTGCCAAGTCCTTGCCTCTCGGTAAGTTGTTAGGCCTAATATTGTCTGCTTTTGAGCCTGTGGAGCACTGCTGCAAACTCCGTTTGTGGTTTCGGCCTGCATATCCTACACTACTAACAACGATCTAGGCCTCACCCTTGGTAACATACGGTACACATGTCATACATGTACTGTAGGCCTAGCATACCCTAAGCACACAGTGAAGCACGTGCGTGCGTGTATACGAAGTACAACTGAACAGGAATGTCAAGCAAACTACGATTTTATTCATTTCATTCATCTGATTCGAGAATAATTAATGAATAATAATCTTACGCATCAAATTTATTGTTCATTTTTATTCTATCAATCGACAATTTAGTACAAAATCAGGAAAAATATGGGAAAAGGGAGGTCTTTCGGCGTCTGACGGCCGACTTGGGTACTTGCTGTAACGCGGCTTTCCATTGGCTGAAGCGAAAGTAAGACCAATAGGTTTTTGTCACACTCACTTCGATTGGAGGAAAAACCAAAATGGCTGCGCCCAGTACGAAGGAAAAGTTGCATTCTCTCATCGATGAAATGGAAATAATTTCAAGGTAAAGCAGTTTTCTTGGTGAAATATCCGTCCTAGATAATCAATAAATCTTTGTCGTCTTTACTGTGTTGTCAGAACAAAAATCGCATGCGCCATTCATTGAGAATCGATGTTTGATTAGCGTTCCAAGAATCGCCTCCTGTCTAGTGCATGAGTGTCTTCTGTGTGTGTGTCACTGAGTGTGTGTGCTGTGCTGTGACTGTGTTGTGTGTGTGCGATGTTCAGGTTCCACCACTGACCACAGGTTCTTGTGGTTCGATACTATACTAGGGGACCACATGTCCTTACACACTTTCACTGAGAATGTATTGTTAGGCTAGGCCTATGTGCTTGATTGAAACCCTTTTTGATATAAATGGTGACATTGCATTGTATTCATGGTATCGCACCAATTTAGGCCTAAAAATAGCTTAATGATGCTGCTGCTGTGGCCTGGCCCTGGCTTAACTGAGAGAGATTGATGGCTCCTCATCGTTGCGTGACGTGTAGGCCTATTGTATAATAAACTTGCTGTTGACAGTTTCCTTTGTCACATCTCCTCATTTCTCAAGTGTGGATGTACAATATGTACTTATATTTTTCAGAGAAATATTCGATGTGATGTCAACACCAAAGGCCCAGAGGGGTGCGGAGTGTCCAGATACATCTCAAATTCTAGAGCTTCTTGTGGCTAAAGATGCTGAAATACAAGCCACACTTAAAATAGGTAATTTGTCATGCATGTTCTATTGTGTGTGACTTCCAATATCATCCAGGCTGAAAATAACAAAAATTCTGTCTGGTATAAAAATGGCAGCCACCGAGCAGATGTTTTATGACAACCTGTATCGATTTTCGATTCTATTTAATTGTTTTAAAGCTGAAGAACAAACAGAAACACACAAGAAGGCAGAGAGTCTGAAGATTGAAATAGACCGCAGAGATGGAGATATTCGGCAATTGCAGAAAAATCTCAAGGAAGCAGAAGCCATATTAGTGAGTTCCACAAAAATTCTGTATCTTTTACCAATAGGACTTCACCATGTTCACTGATTCATTCTGCTGAAGTTCTGGCATAACTGGTGTTGATTTTGTCAAGCATGGTGTTTCTCATTGATCATGAATTGACCAAAAATTTTTCAGTCAACTGCCATATTCCAAGCCAAACAGAAATTGTCCTCAATCAACAGAGCTGAAACCAAGTCCATATCATCAGAAGAGCTGATCAAATATGCGCATAAAATTAGTGCCAGTAATGCAGTGGCTTCACCTCCCACCTGGGCCCCTGGTAAGTTGCTCCAACATGGTATTGTGACTGTCAAGTTTGGAATGTCATTTTTAGTTCGCCCTTTTTTTGTATCGGCTCTTTGAAAGTCATAACTGCGGTTTTCTTTCTTTACAGGTGACCCCAGACGACCCTACCCCACAGATATTGAAATGCGTCATGGCCTCCTTGGACGGTTAAGTGACCTGCCAATCAACAATCAAGGTGTGCAACCGCAGTCGTCGTTCACAGATCCTGTACATGCAGGTACTTGTAGACCCTTGGCGACACCTGGTAAAAGATGTAGGAACTATCAGCATGGGGACAATCGTCCTGCTGTTAGATTTACTTTCACCTTTTTACACATCAATGTCTATTCTCAGTCTTGCGAACAAATCTTCCAAACATCAACAAAACTGCATGATTTTCAAAAGGCTTTCATACATGTAGGTTTCAATCATTTTGTCTGGAAAAAAGTTCATATTACATGTACCAGTAGTCAAAATTCTGGCCACCTCATCACAGCGAGTGCGATATCCATCAAAAGCTATCAACAGATGAGAATTAAAACATGTTTGGCTGATTCTCAACAGACCACGGTAGTAATCTGTTAAACTGAGAATAGACAATAAGTAGTTCTAGACACCTGTTAAGGCGCTGCTCCACGTGACAGTTTTCTGTCGAAAGTTTGCTGTCGGATAGTCAATTATTGCTGTCAGACAGCAATAATTGCTGTCAGCTAGTGACTGTAGACAGCATTTGCAATAATTGACTATCTGACAGCAAAGTTTCAGCTAGTGACAGTATGGCAGCAATTATTCCTGTCTTGACAGCAAACTTTCGATAGAAAACTGTCATGTGGAGCAGCGCCTTTAGTTTAATTCATTCACCTGGTAGTATTGCAATCAAATGGGTGGAGGATACAGTCAGAGTTTCCAATTATATTCGTTCCTGATCATTTACTTATAATACTGACGTGGGATATGGTTAAAAAAAGCAAATTTCCAGTAATCGTCATAAGCGTTGATGAGACTGTCCACCTGCTATCATACATTGTAGAATAGATTATGAGTGTCGTTTGAACATTTCAAACTGCTTCCCTCTTTTCTGAGAGGTTAGAAAGGCTAGTAATTGCACAAATATATGTAGTTTTGTGGTGTCAATAGACTTTTTTGTTTGGTGTTGTGGATTTTTTTCTGTGCGTGTTGTGCATTTCACTCCATCAATTATTTAAAGGATAATTTTATCTGTCAATAAATAGCATGAAGTCCTTGTTGACTTTCCTAAGTTTTGATCTCACCAGTGGTTTAAGCATACATGTAATTAATTATGTGTCAAACAAATCATTTGGAATTTCTCAGCAAGTGGTACACTGTATCCAACATAGAGCACAAAAAACGACACACAAAATGATAGTAAACATAAGTCATCTCCGAATTTTTGCAAATTTTTGACCCCAACTGGGGTCTTCCTCAGGCACTTTCTAGTTGAGATCTCAGAAGTTTACTATCTCAGCAAGTGGTGGTATGATATGAACAATGTACAAGGATAGCCCTTGTACATTTTCATGAGCGAGTTCAGTTATTATATCTGGGTAGATACGAAGACTGTTCAATGCTGCTGATGCAAGGTCAGCAAATTTCCTTACTGGCTTCAAGGCAAAGCTTTGAATTTAAACAACTCTTCATAGTTTGCTTGAGACTCATTGCTACCTGTTGCTAAAATGTTATGTAAATTTATGTTTATCTATGCTTGCATCCTCAAAGGATATGCCTTCTTTTATTTTTCAGACCACCCACAACTCGGCGCTGCTTCTTCGATGTCATGGCAGCACACGTCACATGACCTTAACAGCGGTATTCCGACGTCAACGTCGGGGCAAATCTCAGCCTCGATGGACACGAAGGGGCATAATAAAGAGAATGAAGATGTGGAGGTTATGTCAACAGATTCTTCAAGTAGTTCCTCCAGTGATGAATAAAGCATACTAATGCATGGACGAACTTTGTAAATTTCAAAATTTCTGTTGTGGGAACGACGGAGCACACAAAGTAATTTTGTAAATGTTGTAAATTTGTTTCCTGTAATAAATGTTTTCATAGAAGTTCAGCGTTTTTTTTCAAAAGAATACACCATGGCAATAGGCCTTGGGCCATTTAAATCGATTGAGAAATGGATAAGATTATCTCCATAACCAGTACCAGTGCAGGAAACTGAATGAAGTGCAAACGACCGCGTCCCGGGATGCGCCCAAACTGTCCCGTATTTATAGACACGTGTAGTTGGTGACACAAGTGATAGATGGCTCTTCAAGCGTGTCCTGCTTTGGACATGTCAAGAGGTTCATTTTTGTGAGAAACGCTCCCCAGCGGGAACCACGTAACAGCACATAAGAATTGTCGATCGGGGGTCGGGGTTGGCCGCAAAATTCTATACATCACCTTCCACAGAAATTAAAATGCCCCGGTCGTTTCCAAGAAGAGCGGCGGGCGGCGTCTTGGATCTGCGCAAGCGTGTTCAGTGAAAAAAAAGGTGCATTCTGTGCCTATTACAACAAAAAAGTTTGTTTATTCCAATAATGTTACAATCAGGAAAGCGTATATCATGACCATGAACAATTCGAGAGTCATCTTTTTTGTAAAAGAGAAGTAAAAATTTTCGGTTTAGGCCCTACGTGTAGGCCAAAACGGGTTTCCCAGTGTGATACAGCGCTTCGCAGTCACGGTCTCAAAGCGCGTTTTATCACGGCGGCCCCAGTCTCTCCAGAAACCTTTCTGGGATTCGAAGGAGCATTTAGGAAATCACTTGATTCCTTTCGGACCGGTTGAGAGTGGCGAGTCTCAATTCCTCTCGGTCTATCGAGTCGATGCTATTCCAACCATTTAATTGCGCCACCATTCCAATACCTACATGTATGACGGCAGCAATAATCAAATCAAGCATCTACTGTCAATGAAAACATCAATTCTTTGTGCATCACAATACATGTATTTCATTCTCAAAGCATCTATCTTGTCTATCTTCTCTATTTTTCAAAAGTACTCTCTAGAATGTCATGTCTTCTAATTTTCAACGTAACAGTACTCTAGAATGTCATGTCTTCTGATTTTCATCGTAACAGTACTCTAGAATGTCATGACTTCTAATTTTCAACGTAACAGAGCTTTAGAATGTCCTGTCTTCTATTTCTCTATCCGCCCGGTGGTTCCCTAACAAGGGGTAACGCTGACATACGGAAAAAAGTGGCAGGTGTTGCGCCTGTATCCAGGTTAAAGTGTATGCGGATCAGTTCCTCTCATATCCTATTATTCTCTGCTCTTAATTCTAATCATCTTTTTGAAGACCTCAGGAGATCGGGTTCTTGACTTTATCTCCTATCTTTCCGTCAGTAAATTGAGTGAGGCAAGATATCAGGCGGAGGAGAAAGTGTCCTCTTTAAAACTGTATTTTTGACACATCCGCATCGTTGTCAACCTGTAAAAAGAAAGTTGGTGTCAGAAATTTTGAGACAGTTACAAGAATTACAGGAATTGCTGATTGTTGTACACTGCATGATGAGATGATGAACTGTGATGTAGCGTTTTTATATCCTATGTCTAAATGCTAAAAATATGATACCCAATAACCCTACATGCATACCTATCTAAATACTTTGATATGTACATAACTTCATCTCATTTTTACATCGTATCTGTCCACATGCTATATACAGATAGGCCTAAAAATCTTGAAATTCATCTTGCATCGTATCTATCCATCTAAATGCCATATACAGAAAAAAATCTCGAACTTCTTTCTACATGATGGTATCTGTCTAAATAAATGCAATGTACAGATGTTTGAACATTTTTTACATCGTATTTTTGTAAACTGCATGGATATCATGCATAACGGTAATGCAAAATATTGAACTACATAGGCCTTCATCCATTTTATACTACCGCCCTTATTTTATACAACCGCTCCACATAAGGGAAACTGGTTGATATTGTTCAATTTTTATGAAGCAATGTTACTTGCTACACTACCATTTTTTGCCAAAAAGAACGGTTTGTGAGGGTGCACGGGCCTATCTAATGTCACTACGCGGCCAGGCTACGTGACTAGTCACACACTATTAGGGAGTTTAAGAAATCAAACGATAAACGTTAACTTTACGACAACGCCGGCTATTTTTCATACTGCGAATTCACCAGATTACATGTAGGCCTATATATTGCATTTTCGGTGCAAAAAATAATGTTGTCGTAGAGTTAACGTTTGTCGTTTGATTTCTTATACTCCCTAATGTTAACACGGTGCAAGAACGCCATCTGCAATTCTTACCAGCTAGAAGGTCGTGCATCTTGATTAAGGAAAGGGATCGCATTCTAGTGGTGTTGTTGGTGAGAAAAGCGCAGTTCAAACGATTAGCACCAGTGCAAATTAGAAACACACAACTATGACTTCAAAAACACAAAACTACATGTAAAGCATTGGTAAGACAAGATACATGTAAGCTTTAACAGTTAGATGGCATATCAATTAAATATTTTATTGAGATTCTGTATTTGTACATTAGTTCCTAGGATTAATTAGCACTCTAGACATTATCATGTAAGTTGGTGCATTCATGTACATGTTGCTATGAAACAGGACTTTACAACACAATAAGGATAACGTCAAAAATGACGTCGGTGTGAAAGGAATGGTTGTCCTAGGAATCTAAGTCCGGTTACAATAGTCTGCTATTGTAAGGTTACAGTGGTATTCAATGGGGTCATTTTTTCTATATATACAGCTATAATTATCCTAATGCGTCGGTATTATCCTGAAACCGGTAATAGACTCCAAGGGACTTATATTCCTGTCACACCGGCCTTAATTGAGAGGTGTCCTGATTACAGAGAGTCCTAGACCAACTGAGGTGACCACTTCGGAACCAAACATTTATGGTACATAATTTGTACAATTCATTCGGTGCGAATACTAAAAAAAAACTACTGATATACACTGATACTAGGGTGAGTGTGCATACAGTGCATTGTTCCCACAAAATACATACAAAGTGCTGAAGCAGAATACGTGCATATTCCCCCATGCAGTTTTTGTACACAAAAAAACACACACAAGCGTTATTTTAATCAAAACGGACCGCAAAAGGCGAAAACGTGTTACCCAGTAGGCTAAACGGCTGCGTTAATGGCTACGGTACATGTGAGTCGCCAACTAAAAAACTAAGTGCATCTCAAGTAAAAAGTCACAAGCTTGCTGCTTGGTGCAAACTGGCGTTGCTGTAAGAAGAGGCCCTGAGGCCCGCAATGCTACCCTTAGTCTAGACGCAGAACGAAAAAGTGGGAAATTTTGTATAACAGCAATTTTTTGCATTTTTTATATCTCCAAATGACAGAGATTCAAAATTCGGCGAGTGCCACTCTGGCACCCTTGAGCGTTTTGAGAAAATCCCGTTAGAATTTTTCGAATTGACTTTATCATTGGACGTCAGCTGACGCAACGACTGAGCTTTGTACAGGAGAATGGACCCCGATGTACAGCTAACTTTTAAACGGTGGGATTTACACCCCATAAATGTATTACCAACAGATAGAAACATGGTGCCTCAGAAGCAGACAAGCATGTTTTTAATTGTTTTCAGTAGTTACGTAATAGAGAAATGGCTTTTTCATGTAAATTAACACAAAATTGGTGAAAATACATAAAAATGCCGTTTCCAATTACGTAACTAAGTAAAAACTACCAAAAACTTGCTTATTTGGTTACGAGGCCCCAGGTTTCTATCTCTTGATAATACATTTATGGGGTGTAAATCCCACCGTTTAAAAGTTAACTGTACATCGGGTTCCATTCTCCTGTACAAAGCTCAGTCGTTGCGTCAGCTGACGTCCAATGATAAAGTCAGTTCCAAAAATTCAAACGGGATTTCCTCAAAACGCTCAAGGGTGCTAGAGTGGCACCCGGTGGATTCTGAATCTCTGTCATTTGGAGATGTAAAAAATGCAAAAAAATTCCTGTTTACAAAAAGTACCACTTCTCAGAAAATCGGGGTTTTGCGTCCGGACTACCTCCTCCCCGCTTAAAAATAGCCGACTGTGTCACAACATGACATCACAATGATTCATATGACACCTGACACTAGCACTGGCAGGATGATACTTCTGACTGCCATGGCTCGTTTTGGAACCGAAAAGCCACCAAGGAACCCCAGAGACGAGACTGGACAATGAATACGATTTTTTTTCTTTCTGAGAGAGGCTGGATTTGAAATTGGCTTTTTTGTACATGTGTGTGCCTCAGGGCCCAAAGTCATAAAACTACTTAAGTCTACGTGTGATACTTATCTTTTGTGTTAGACTTAATTAGTTTTATGAATACGGACCCAGATGTACGGTCGGCAGAATGTGTATAGATGGTACACCCAACAGAAAAAGTGACCAAACTGACGACCAGGGCCAATATTTAATAAAACCTTGCTAGCTTAGTTCGTTGCGACTTGTTATGATTGTTTATTCATACTCAAGGTATACACTGGCCTGTACAAACTGGGCACTTTAGCCAGTAACTAAAGCCTAGCAAGGTTTTATAATGGGCCCAGTTCACAGAAAACTGAACCATGGCAGGTCGATATATTGATTAAAACTTATTTGCTCGAGGCCGCCTTTGCTAAGCTTTTGAAGGCAGCTAACGTTTTCAATTTCGTTTTCAGTTTCCTTATCTTCTCGGCAACTTTGGGGTTACACTGGGCAGGGTCTAGGTCTAGCACACTTTTTAAATGATCTTCTACCTTTCTGGCTTTTATGTAGCCCTTCGTGATGGCATCACCAACAAATATCTTCTCATTTCTGCTGGTGTCAAGGTACATGCCCTCATCAGGATCCAAGATACCGTGGGAAACGGCTTCGTTGTATGAAATCTTTCTGTTGCGCCTGCGGTCGATGACACCGTGGACGGCGTACGTTCTGGTCAGGGTCTCGGGTTCTGGTGCGTCATCTTGGTCTTCGTACTCAACCTCGACCAGGCCGACCTCGACAGCATCGGGAATGGACATCGTCTCGTTACTTTCCTTGTCCAAAAAGGTCTGCTTTGTTAGATTCAAAATACCCCGGCTCTCCGCCTCCTGCACGCTCATCTGGGAATCAGTGTCGGTGTCGGTGACCCTGAGGATTATGTAAGGCCGGCATTCCTTCTTCGTTCTAATAGTTATTATACCATATGAGGTCGTCTTCTCCTTTGTCCTGGAAACGGTCTGCACCTCGAACAAGACTTCCCCATCAGCAACTGCCTGTCCCAGAGGCTTTGTCCGACGGGTCCTGGGGTTGTAAAAGTAGCCCTTTTCCATGTTGATCAGCCCCTTCCTGACGGCAGTTTCGAAGTCCAGTTCTCTTTCCGTCCATGGGTCTATTGCACCTGTGATGACCATTTTTGTTTCCGTTTCGGCCTCGGAGCGAGTCACGCCTTCAGATTCTGCAGTAGTCTACAAAAAGATGAATCATCGAATCAGAGTAAATGACTGACACACAAATCATTGAATACAGTAAATGACTGACACACGAGTCATCGAATGCAGTAAATGACTGGCACACGAGTCATCGAATACAGTAAATGACTGACACACGAGTCATCGAATACAGTAAATGACAGACACACGAGTCATCGAATACAGTAAATGACAGACACACGAGTCATCGAATACAGTAAATGACTGACACACGAGCCATCGAATACAGTAAATGACTGACACACGAGTCATCGAATACAGAAAAACATACCAATCAGGGACCTTATTCACGAAGCTCTGGTAACTTACAGGAATGCACGAACTATTGGCCGGGTTTATTTGGCAAGCATTAGTCCATATTAGTCCATTTGCCGACAACCTATTGTTCACTATTACCCTCACAAAGGATTTGCGAGCCTTTAAAGTTATGGGGGCTTTGTGAATAAGGTGCCAGGTATGCAGAAAGGAGGATTATGAAAGAGGATATTTGGAATAAACTGAAATACATTTAGGGTTGTTTTATGTTGACTGATCGGTATAAGGGAGGTTTAGAAATCAAACGATAAACGTAAACTTTACGACAACGTTATTTTTCATACTACACATTCACCATGTTTTATATTGCATTTTCGGTACGAAAATAACGTTGTCGTTAACGTTTACGTTTATCGTTTGATTTCTAAACCTCACTAATATCAAGTGGCTTACCGTCTCTTCACTGACATCGACCGTCACACCCTCTGGTTCTGCTGATTCCAGAGTCGTCGCTGTTCCTTTGACGAGGACCTCTTCCTCTTGACCCCATGACAACCTTAAGTATTCCTCCCATTGTTCCATCCACTCGCTCCATTCCTCCCACCAGGAGGAATCACCATCCATCATGTATTTCTGCCACTTCCTGAAAGGAGGGAAGAAACATGTGTGCTAGTTTTAAAGGAGCACGGTATTGCCACTTTTTCTCGACAGATGGCGCCACCGCGCCACTCTCAAACCCAGGGACTAACTACGTTGTCGGCGAATTGACCTGATTTGCTCCGTTTTTGTAATGCATTTTCGTAGTTCGTCTTACTGCCGCTAGGTGGCTCCCTCTACGTCGGCAGTCAACTGAGTAACGTATTTGAGATCCAATACGGTGGTACCGTGCTCCTTTAAACCTGGAAAACACCTGGGGTTACATCTGACCCCCAGGTAGGCATACTCTCTTGCATAAACGAAAGTCAAAAGTATTTTCTTCACAAGACAGAAAATATGTCCTGGGTTCGTCGGGGTTGAAAATTCGTATCGCCTTAGGAGGGGAAATGACAGCTACTGTGCAAAGTACTCTAAACTCCCACTTACCTGTCCCATTCCTGAACTCGGAAAAAAATGACTAACTCCTAAGTTGAAGATAATGGGTGGGGTATGGTCAGAAACAGTAATGTACTGTCCACTTAGTTGTCCTACTCCCGAGCCTGGCAAAGAATGACAGCGTGCGATATCTTCAACTTAGGATTTGGTCACTTTTTCCGAGTTCAGGAGTGGGACAGGTAAGTGCAAGTTTAGAGTACATGTAGTTGGCTACACTGAATGTTTTTTCGGTGGCATTAAGAAGATACAACTGGGCCTATCACCAAGCCGAGAGTACACTGAAATAAATATGGGTTTTTTTGTGTTGACTGATTCAGTTCGGCAGACCTAGTCCTAGATCTCAACCTATTCATCGTCGTTTCGACGGCCCCCGCCATCTTGGATTTCTTGCAAACTGCACATGCGCAGTTACATCTGGTGGGCAAATTTGTATCGCCCGACCAATCATATGCGTTGATTTGCCCACCAGATAAATGCGCGCGCACAAAATCTTCGTAGCAATGGCGGCGGGGGCCGTCGAAACGATGAATACTTCTGAACTTACATCATGAGATCATCAAAATTGGTCAGCTCATATTCCTCCCAGGACTTGACCATGAGTAGTTGCTCTGGCATCCTACCCAGCTGCACCAGCATGGCAAATCTTCGCCACTTGTTCAACAGATCTTGGTATGTCGTCACCATGTCGCCCATCACGTGCGAGATCTCGACCATCTCCGTGACTTCGGCATCATCGGCTGCAACTGAGGTTCGTGATTTATTCATTAGTGCCTCGATATAAAGGAAAGTTGGTCCGGTATAAACCAAAATGTGCCGTAGTTCTCCTATGTTGGACCAAATTTGGTCCGACAGCGATGGTGACTGAGGAAGCCGGCCAAATCTGCGAAGATTGCCAGAATGGAGACCCTAGCTCACTGCCTCAATAGCTGTCACTAGTGGTTAAAACTATTGAAATGAAACTGACATCCCGGTCCTGATCAATTTCCCACAGAAAAGGCGTCTATTGCATAGGACCGGGTTTGGGTGTGCTGCCCTCTATCGTAGCTAGGATCCCCATTGTTCCGACACTGGTTCGATGTAAATTCACTCAAAAAACAACAACAATATGTACGAACCTTTCCCGCTTCCAACTTCCAAGAAGAGATTAGTGACGTAAACGCCATCCTCTTCCATTCGGGTGTACCCGGGACATTTTGCCCAGATAGTCAGGAATGTGTCTTTGGCATTTCCAACGAGTACTTTGATCTCTTCTTTGCGTGATGATGGAAGACATTTTAGGACATCAGCCTGCAACAAAGTCAAGGAGGACCTTTACTACATTGGGCAAGACTGGTGTATGAGGATAGGGGGCCCAAGCCAAATTCGCAATAAAGTTGTGAGGTCACAGAAGTATGGCATTGCCGGGGTCCAGCTTCTGCTTGTGATGGTAAGAACTGATGACCGCACAGCGGATTGTCGATATCTTCGAATCGACGTGCCGACACTGACGCCTTTGATACGATGATGTTGGAAAAGTCAGATGCCAATGGCAACGCCATGTCTCTTACAATCTCTGCGATGTTGGTGTACTTTTAACAGAGACAATTAAACGGATATAGGCCTACTTAGTTGACTTTCGAACCGAATACTTTATTCACAAGACGTTGACAAGAAGAATGTCACAAGAAGAATGTGGGGGTCATTTGTAGCGGTGCCTAACGTACCTTTTGTGCCTTCCAATAACTGAATACTTTCACAAGATATAGAAGGATGTACTTTCCAAGAACTTTAATAGCGTTCACCCAATGGCCAAGGAGTCGAACCTGAAGTCTAATAAAATATTATCTCGATAAATTAACAACCACTCAAACCTCTTATCCGAATCAGGAAATCGTGGAGGTCCATTTTCTTCCGACAAGATTCCACTTTCGGACATAGGCCTATCAGTGATTTGGGTCTGATGGAAAGAGGTCCATTCTTTATGTTGTGGACCATCCTCGATTTACGGACCGTCAGATGTTACTGAATATAGGCTACAGACTGGTATATTAAAGGACCACGGTATTGCCACTTTTTCTCGAGAGCCGGTGTAACGGTACAGAGTGTCCCCCTGTAAAAAGTGTCCACTTCTATTGTTGAATGACGGAAGAAGCGGCATGACTATAGAAAACCAATCCCCATAGATTAGAATGTAACAATAGGATCTTTTGTTCCTGGGACAGTTTTTCCTGGGGACATTCTTTCCCTTTACACCTACCTGTGCCACCGCGCCACTCTCCAACCCAGGGACTAACTACATGTACGTTGTCGGCGAATTGGCCTGATTTACTACGTGCATTTTGTAATGCATTTTTGTAGTTTGTATTACTGCCGCTAGGTGGCTCCCTCTACGTCGGCAGTCAAATAACGCATTTGAGATTCAAAACCGTGCTCCTTTAGCAAGATGTACTTACTGGAATGCTGCATCTAATGCCCGGATGTCTGGTGCTGGGATGAGTATGATAGGAGAAGGAACGTCGCCCATCTCCCCCGAGGCATTCTTCACTGTCCACAGTTCGACGTCTTTATTTTTGAGAAGGGACAGGTCGTCACCCTGTTTGAACTCTATCTGTTTTTATAAAAGAAAATATTTACGTCTTCATAAACATATGGTGACATCAGCAACTGTTCATCGACACCACTTTTTATGACGTAACAGACGTTTACATTTGGAAATGTAAAAAAGATAAGACCAGGTTTTCCACCAAAGTCCGTTTCACTCTGTCAAATTGTTGATGATTTAAAAAAATACAATACATGTACCTGTTTGTTTTTATAGGCACAGAGAGCCATGACGGGGATGCCATCAGCGCTTCCATCTGTCCGTTTGTACACTGGGACAACAGTTTTGCTGCGTTCATACACCTCCATGATCTTTGCTTGGAAGAAGAAGAGTGCGAAAGCGACATTCTGAAATCAGAAAATACATGTACTTGGTAAGGTCTGATTTTACGACGAGCATGAGTAGTTGCTGCTGTGGTCCATACATGGTAGCAGATTGTCGGCAACATGGTTTACATCCTCAGCCTGTACACATTTATTCGACAGTGCGCACCATAAAAACACTGGATATACGAGAAATACATGTAAAAAAAACCAACCTTTATTCTCTTCAGCAACTCTTGGCCGTCCTCTAACTTGGCATCCGGTCGCTTGCTCTCCACAAGAGACAAAAGATGAGGCAGGCAACAGTCCATCGAACATCCATATTCCTTGACCTCGAAGAAAAACTGAAAGAAAATAGGATGGTAATCAAGTACTACATGTAACTGAATGTGAAGAAAAACTATAGAGTGAACGTCCTATCGTTGAGTAGTGTTGTTAGGACGTTTTCTTTTTTTGAGATACAGAAAAGCACAAAATTGACACACAAAATGATAATAAGCAGGAAGTCAATCTCCAGAATTCACGAATTTTCGACCCCAACCGGGGTCTTTTTCAAGTGGAACTTCACAATCTGAAACTACAAAATGATAATAAGCAGGAAGTCAAGTTTCAGATTGTGAAGTTCCACTTGAAAAGGACCCCGGTTGGGGTCGAAAATTCGTGAATTCTGGAGATTTTCTTTTTTTGACGTATTTATTGTGCAAAATAATTCTTGGAAAATTTATCCACCGCTGAATGACAGACAACTTTCCATTTCTAAAATACGGGCCAAAGTATGCGGTGACGGATGGAGCGAGCATTAAGAATCCCTGATTTAGTTCAGGATGGCCTTTCGGGGCAGCGCGTAATCCATCCTGGGCCGTTTTGTGCAGCTATCCAAATATGACTTCCAAACTTTCCGTCTTACCTCGTGGTAGTTTGCTGCATTTCTCAAGTGAACTCTCATGCATTCATCCAGCCGCAAGATATATGCCCAGGCTCCCTTCATCAAATGAATGTCCTTCTGCAATACACGAAGTAAATGGTAAGAAACGAAGTTTCCACATCGTACATAAAATTGTGTTTACGTGGATGAGAGATAGCCGGGCATATAATAGGGAGGTTTCGCAAATCTGACGAAAAACGAAGTACGAAATACGAAATGTCCCAGCTGCCAGTGCGTCTTTTAGCATATCATGTAAGACCGAAAGAGTTATGGTGCATCTTACTTTTTTTTCCCACTACGTATCTATGAAGTGGAAACGAAAGATAAATTTCAAAGTTTAATATAAGCTTACACCGTAACTCTATTGGACTGATGTCATAGGCTGAAAGATGCTCTTGCAGCAGGCGATATTTGTGGTATCAACCATCTCATGGAAATAAAGTCCAATTTGGTATTTTAACCTGGCATCATAATCTGTCATCGAACTAATAGGCAAGACAGAATTCCTTCACGACACACTACTGTTACACCGGACTTACCGTGCACGAGAGAACAGAATTATTATTGTCCTCATCAGCAATCAGTTTTGCTAGGTCCGTGTGTTCCCTGCAGTCCTTCTGGCAGCACTTTGTCTCAACCAGCTGCACTGCCTTCGAGTCGAAGTCATGGCTCAGATTCTGAAGATAGGAAGATTTTGTGCTGTAACGGTTCATCATGCAACCATGAAAATGCCCAAAGTTCCTCAACTGACAGCGGCTTCTCTGCACCAATGGTATGCTTAGGCCTATGCATCGGTGATAAAGCCTCTGCATGCGTGTACATGTAACAACACTGGGACAACGTACATGCACATACATACATGTACGAGAGAAAAATCATAAAAGAATACATATGAATATTTGATTTAGGTTAAGTGGGTGTCAAAAACGAAAGAACACCGTCGTTAGGCACTTCAAGACGATGCAGGCACTTGTGTTCGTTTTCTTTATGGACCAGCCAGGTAGGGTCATATAGAACCACTGGAAACCACTGACAGCCAATGAGACACGTCCAAACAGCAGCAAAAAGAGCGTTCAAATTCTATAGCCCAATCAAATGACATGTTGCCTTTTCTCGAGTCTTTCAAAAGATTAGTACGACGATATTTTACACCAGATTTTGGGACAAGTGGCCATGTGATGAAGAACTTAGTACGGCACTTTTTATTAGTTGTCACGTGATGATGATTGACCTATCAGGTGTTGCTTCATAAAAATTTAGAAGACAACGCCCTCTCCTCTAAAATGTACAGGGAATAATTTAAAACCAACCAAATTAAATTTATTACGGCTTGATTTTCATACTGCTATTTTTTCCTCATAGAATTGGCTGTCATACAGATGTTAAAGCTGCCAAGTCTTCTGTTGATTTGAATTCGTGAGCTCGGGGTGTTTTTTTACAAACTAGCGTTTTTTAGATACGTGTTCTAAACTCACTGATAGCTCTCCAGGGGCCTGTGCCATAACGCACAGCGCCGTCTGTTAATCAACGCTGACACTACGCTAATCAAAACAAAAACAAATCACCTTACCTCACATCCTGTGTCAAGAAGTGCTATCTTCCTCAGCACCTGGTGTTCATCCTCGTTACTAGATGACTGTAATCGTAAAATGGAGAATGCAATTCTTAACCTCAGCAGCTTTGAGAACTGAAACACAACCACAACGCAAGTGTCGCCATTTTGATCACCATCGCGGTAGGGAAGAAGATAAGCATCTGTAGGCCTAAAACTTCGGAAAACCCTCAACCTTTCTCCATTACCGGTCAGCGTTGATTTACATTATGTACAGTCTATCCGATTCAGCTGACCGTAGGGCAAATCAGGGCCGACCGCACAGAAAGTCCGATAGTGCTATCGGCGACTATCGGCAGTTAGGTACATGTATTTCCCATTAAGTAAACCGCCGACAGGCACCGAAAACACTGTCGGACTTTCTGTGCGGTCGGCCGATTGTTAGCTCCAGTTTTACTTTGTTATTGGTCGATGGCAGCAGGGGATGAAGTACAAACGCAAGCCTCACAGAGGTTGCTCAAAATAATCCAGGGTTGTCCAAGTATTGGGTTCTCAAATGTTGGTCCAGGGGGTAATTCTGTGAATGGTGTTCATCAGCTGCGCGTGTGTGTACATCATGTGAGATGTACATGTATAATCCATGATGGCAGATGAGGAGGACAATTGTTGCAAATGGCCACAAAGATGGGACCCTGTTATAGGGCATGTTTACGAATAGGCCTAGGCCTACTTCATCAGGATTCGAAAATGCTATCGTTCTTCTCCCGTTTGTACTGTCATTGGCTCTGTACGGTGCCAGAATCGGACAATGTATAAAACCAAGCCTTTTTGTTAACTTGAAATCGTCATTACTTTTGCTTGTTAGTTGGTAGCGATCCTTCCCAGTGCGCTTTGGTGATCAGTCCTGGCTTCAGTGCTTTGAATTTCTCTCAGATTTTTACCTGTTAGTTTGTTAGAAAAGATTGAGAAATTTGTTACAACAGCTTGTGATGTGGTTGTGTGATACTACATAGAACAAAAATACACCAAAATGCAGTTGTAAGGTCAACGAGGTGTGGGATTGCCGGGGTCCAGCGTCTTCTGTTGGTGATGGTCGGCATTGTTGACCACACAGCAGGCTCTTGATATTTTCGTATTCAAGTCCCTTACACTGAAGCTTTGATATGATCATGTTGGGGGGGGGGGGTAGATTCCANGGGGGGGGTAGATTCCATTGGCAAAGCCAGTTCTCCTGCGACCTTACAACATGAAATTTTGGTTGTGTGCAATTTATAATACAGACGAACAAAGTTCATGGAGTAGTACTAGGGAGGTTTAGAAATCAAACGATAAACGTAAACTTTACGACCGCGTTATTTTTCATACTACACATTAACCAGATTTTATATTGCATTTTCGGTACAAAAATAACGTTGTCGTTAACGTTAACGTTTATTGTTTGATTTCTAAACCTCACTAATATGTCACCTTCACCAACCAGAAATGTGCATCAATACGTGTCTAAGTTCCCGACGCCATATTATAGCTATTGACAACTGAATACAATTCACCGCTTTTAGTACTATGAACTAAACTGACTATACATGTACAATGTACAATAAGAAAATTCATAAATTATTATATAATGCCACAAAGTTTGAGAAATATATACCAGAAGGTCTTGGAAATGTAATATGCTTTCGCCTTGGTCATCTTGGCCGTCAATCCGCATGCCCTCTCGCAGGTGATCCAGGAATACTTTGTCCATGACTTTGGACAGCCACACCCTGCAAATGAAAAGGAATGCATTATTGTAATATGAAATAGAAATCGGGTTCCTAAGGTGAAAGACATTGCTTCCTACCAGATTCGAACCCACGGTCCCTCGCATGAGGCATCAATCGCCAGCACTAAGGGGCAGCACGCCTTAACCACTAGGCCAAATCCCCATCTTCAAAAAAGATGGTTCAATGGCCTATGTTAAACGAGGCGTCCATCTATGGCAAGCCAAACGTTGCAATATTCAATACTGTAAAATATTTTTGTTCCAAAAATATATTCATTCATGAATGGTAAATATTCATGAATG
>NMRB01004634.1:0-27421 GCA_002633025.1 Notospermus geniculatus
TTGTCCACTTTGGTCCGTTGAAAACAGTTGTTGTTTCTAACATTACTTGCTTATAATGGGTTACTGTCATCCAGTTCATATTGGTTCTATTTTGTTCCGTTTCTTCCTTATACATTCCGCCGCCTTTCAAATTTCCAACTTCAGTCGTAATAGGGCCACAAATGCCTCGGCTTCTGGGTCCATATTCATAAACATACTTAAGTCTAAGTGTGATACCTATCTTTTGTGTTGAACAAAAGATAAGTGTCACACATAGACCTAAGTACAGTTTTATGAATACGGACCCTGCCCTTTCCAAGTTATGTTTGTATATTTTATGATTAGAAATAAAATCAATAAATAAACGAATCGAATGGTATTCATTTTGTTTGTGTGGTACATGAGCCTGAGATAGGCCTACTCAGAGATACTACGGTACTAAGGTACCGTAACCATAAGACGGACATCTGTTACTGTTACAACACTGGCCAAGTCAAGGATAAGAGTCCATGCAACAGCAACTTTGAATATGCCGGAAGTCTATATTGCACGTCTATGGCCAGGAACACAACATCTGGAATACAGCAGTGTGCACAATACATGTATGTACAATTCTTATTCTTGCTTTCGTGAGGAAAGAAAAAGGGACATGAGAGGAGCAAAGCCGAATGCCTTAGTTCACTCATGCATCCCATCAAGCATCAGTACAATTGAGAAACGAAGTCTTGTAGTGAGAGGGTCAAAGGATGAATGTGCATGCGAAGAAGATTGCCGTTGGTCACACAATGCCAAAAACCTAGCATTACGAAAACTAATGCTAAGAAGAAGCTGATAGCTTAGAATCCGAAAAAAGCCAACAGGAATGCGAAAGCCTAATAGCAGAGTTAAAAAACTAACAGAGTTATAATAGGCACAACACGGAGAGAAAACAGCAAGAGCAAAGTACACCAGGAGGAAAATGTACATCGAAGAGAATAAAGCATCTCAGCTTGATGTGGCACAAAAGGCATTATTTCTGTCTTCAGAGAGTTCTGACTTGTTACGTTGGAAAAGAAAATTAATGTGGGTATGGTATGAGCGGTATATGATGAGGTCAATACTGTCACCCTGGTCCACCATTGGTGAGAAATATGGATAGAGGATCCTACACCCAATATACCTGCCCACAAACATCAAAACTGGACGGAGAGCAGCTCAGAGCCAAGATACACCAATGTTAAATTTTTGACACGAACTACGAAACCTCCATACAGACTGCACTGAACTTTGTATTACTATCATCAAAAAGGCATTTGATACAAATAGTTCACAAAAACGATGGCAATATGGACAGTGACAACACTGACTATTTCCGATGAACTTTACAACCCAAGTTTCAATTTACAGATCAGAAACATCACAAGATGCCGTCGTATTCACAATTAGGTAACTTAGTGTAAGACTGACGCTCGTCTGATATACATGTACATGTATACTACTCAAAAAAAGTTAAGGACCACTTTTCGCAAAACTCATAACTCTGTTTCAGGCATTGCTTCAGAACACGTTATGCAACAACTGAAACCTACCACGTAATTCATCACAATGTGTTTGAGATCATTCAAGACAGTTTATCATACCATTTTCAGCTGTAAAAACTGTTATATGAAAAAGTTGTGCACAAAATAACAAGTGGTCCTTAACTTTTTTTGAGTACATGTAGTGTAGAATGCATTGTTTGTTGGTGTACTAACACCAACGTACAATCATAACTGTATCGTTGGCAGATGCTTTGAGACTTTTGGTTTGATTGGAAGCGATGTGAAGTGATGTATGCAATTCATGTCCTTCCTTTCAGTCTGAATTTGTGACCAAAGATTCATCTGAGAGGTCCATTGTTTCTTCATTACGGCAACCCGATTTTTATGTTTGATATTGTGGGAAAACTGCCTTTATAAACCCAGAGGGTTAATGTTTATGGTTTAAGGGATTGAAATTGAAATTGACCACCCTTACTAGTTCACTGTGGGCTTATTTGCCTAGTTACCAGCCCATTGTGTGCCCACTCATGTGTGTGAAGTGAGCCCAATTATGTAGTCACACAGTGCATTTGGCCACCAGCTCTTAGACCAGAAGGACACTCATGTGTGTGAAGTGAGCCCAATTATGTAGTCACACAGTGCATTTGGCCACCAGCTCTTAGACCAGAAGGACATATGTGCCGTGACATTCCAGAAGTCAACACATCCTCAAATGTCACATCAACACAAAATAAAAGTCACTAGTTAACGTCAGTGCCCATCAGATGGCCCCCTGTTGTGAATCACATTCTACAATTTTGAAAGATCATTTTACGACACAAATCTCGTTCCATGACGACAAAAAATTATAAACCACACTGCTTTAGACTGTCCCACCCCTACCCAACCCAGCCGTAAGGGGCTAACTGTACGGGCCTAACCCTAACCCTAACCCTATCCCAGCCCACATAACCTCTAGCCCCAGCCCTAAGGGACCTGACGCTAAGGGACGTAACCCTAAGGGACCTAACCCTAAGGGACCTAAACCTAAGACTAAGCCCCTGTCATTATGCATATCACGTGGATATCTAAAGACGGACTCATGATGTAAAACAGTATACGTATTTATACATGACAATAGTGGAGCCATCTGATGAGCATTGACGTAACTAGTGACTTTTGTTTTGTGTTGATGTGACATTTGAAAATGTGTTGGCTTCTGGAATGTCACGGCACAATGTCACGGCACACGGCACAGACGTATCCCTGAAGGACCTCTGTATGTATGCTTTAAGGCCGTCTCACACGAGCGCCGAGTACGGCGTCAACTAGCGCGTTTTGAAAACGCCGACAAGCGCACTATTTAGCGCATAGTTGACGCCGTGTGAACGCACGTCCTGCGTTTTCAAAACGCAGGCCCTGCGTTTTCGTGCGTTTCGACGACTTCCGGTACGTAGCGTCTCTTCTCTTTGACGCAGAGAATGCGATAAATTAACGCAAAGTAGGCGTTTGTAAACGCGCAGTGCGTTTACAAACGCTGCGTTTTCATGCGTTTTCATGCGTTCTCGTGCGTTCTCATGCGTTTTCATGCGTTCTTCAACGCTGCGTTTGCGTCAATAGACGCACTCCTCTGCGTTTTCGAAATAGTTTTGGACATGTTGAAAACCAATGCGTTCACCCAGGGGTCTGCGTTTACAAACGCAGAGTTGGCGCACGCAGTGCGTCAACCCTGCGCTCCTTTCGGCGTTTCATAAACGCCCCCAGACGCACGGCCTAAACGCCGGATAAAACGCTCGTGTGAGACGGCCTTTAGAAGTCTGCAACCAGTACAACCCCTGAAGGACGTACCGCTGAAGATGGAGTGAGTAATCTCCTTCTAAAAGACACTATATACGCTTTATCACAATATGTCCTGGTGAAGGTTGAACAAGTTAACCAACACAAAAATGCGTGTTTGCAGAATGATGCGAGAGTTTGTGGGACCTTGTTAAGAGTGAGTCAGTCAGAGTTGGTCTAATACTTTTTTTCAGAGGTATATGTGGTCATGAGAGTATGCAGTATTATGTATAGGAAAGTTAAGATGAATGAAAAATAAAAAAACTCGCATGCCGATCATAAATTATCCTTTGTTCATTTGGTAACCAACATGACGATGTAAGTACATTGTAACGTTCATCTCACAAAATTCAAAATATGCCACAGCAAACTGAAGTCCTATTCTCAGGTTTTGAAATGATAGGATGATTGCAGAGAAAGTCAAAGAAGGTACGTTCTGGTGATCAAACTAGCCGGTAACACTTCAGTCCATACTGGTAATTAGCAATATAAGCGTGGCCAAGCACTTGCTACCAGCCATCTTACCTTAGTACCCAGGTCCTCATTATCCTCAGAGGATAGTTCATTGGCTTCTTTTAACCTACGCATCTTTTCATTGAATAATTGCTCCACTTTTTGTTTTTTACGTTTCTCTTCATCCTAAATGAATGACACATAATGGCCAACAACATTATTGAAAGCCAGTTACGCAAGGTAGAATGGGTTGGCTGTCCAAAAGATAACCAGTGTTTGAATATCAGTCCAGTGCCGAAAAAAAGACAAAATGTTCCTTTCACACCCAATAAACGGACAGATGAGCGGATACTTCGGACATCGTGATGGTCGTAACCCACCACAGCGGGGTACGCTGGTCAGATACCTTCAAAAGAAGCTTTATAGCTACATGTAATCTGGCATTACTCGTCATCCCATGATCTTACCTGTCGAATTTACGATGCTGTAATTTGTCATTATTAATTCAAAAAGAATTTCGTGACCTGGTTTATTGTACACTCGTCCCCAGTGGCCTCGAGCTTAATACTAGTTGTACGCTCTCAACCACTGGCACAGATGGGGCCTAATCATGTTTCTGAACGCTAGATGGCGCAAACTGTCATCAACCAATCAGCGACCAGTATTTCACGGGGAAAACGTGAAACATGGCTGATCGCTCATTGGCTGGTTGATCGAGCACGTTCGTCAATAACTGGTAGTGACATCTAGGCCCGAACTTATAAAAGGTGTTTTTCGCCTGTCTAACTTGGACTTGTTTAAGCCTAAACATTTGTAAGACAGCTGTTAGACAAGTCTACCAAAACACTGGTGTTTATCGGAATTTCGAACAACGCAAGGATGTCGGTCTAGCTAGTCAGGTCCAACAGGTGATTAAATGGTCTCAACAAAGGCAGTGCCTTTGTTGAGACGATTATATAATGCAATTGTGAAGTGGCATAACTTAGATGACCTCATATCGCACCACATTCGTCACACAGGCCTATTTGTTGTTGTGAATGGATGGATAGTACACCCTTAGTCAAAAGTAAATGCCCACCTAATTTTCCGGCATATTTCCTTGAATATCTTTCANGACGTATGCAAGAAATGGGCCCGGTACCAGGAGGAAATCAATGTCAATTTACGATGTAGTTTTTAATTCTGTTAGCCGAAGTCAACGAAAATTCGTTCTGTGAGCAAGACATGTCCTGCTGTATGCCAAAGCAAGACGTACAAACATGACACCGCGCTATATGCTCAATAAGGGAACAATATAGAAAAAGACTTCAGTACTACCTAGGGCAAGACAGTAGATGGCAAAATGTAGAAAATTTTTAAGACCAACGATGAAAATCATACAAATATTGACGAATAGAAGAAACATAGACAAATTATTACAGCCACAGCACAACACGACTATGGGCTCGTAATTATCAGCTGCAGTACATTTTACAGGTAAATGTTACTTACCTCTGAGGAGAAGCCCTCGACAAGGATGGCTACCAATAGGTTGAACAGCACGTAATTTCCGAATGTCATCAAAGCTATGAAGTAGAGAGCTGCCCAAGCTGATGTTTTCTCCATGCCATTGTACAACACAGTGTTCCAATCCTCTTGAGTCAATATCTGAAAGAGGTGATTAGGTTGTCAACAATGAAGGCTGATAATTTGGATCTGTAGGAGGCTGACAAGATGAGAGGGACATCAACTGGAGTGAATGCTGTAGTAGATTGAGATTAAACTTATAGAAATGATACGAACTGAAAATGTTATGCAAATAATCAGCTGCCATTTTAGAGAACCGTGCAAATTAAAGGGAGACTCCACTCATTGTAAACGTTTGAATTTTTATCAATCCATGGAGACTATTGCCATGAGTTGTGATGTCACCAATGTCAATAGGAATTTTTATCAATCCATGGAGACTATTGCCATGAGTTGTGATGTCACCAATGTCAATAGGCTAACGACCTTTGCAGTGATTGAGCGAATACTGTGACTGCCTATTGGTTGTTGTACCTTCATAAATATGCATTAGCACATATGACATAACATGTGCTGTGCAATGGTCACTTGGGATGTGATTAAAGTACTTAAAATGATGAGTTTGTTGATGTTAAAAAATATGACATGTTGCAGATATCAATGAATTTGAATGTATTAACGATATTTCAAAAATTCAAAATTTTACACAATGAATGGAGCCTCCCTTTAATGTTCCCAAGTTTTTTTGTGGTATACTGCTTGAACTTTTCGTACCTGAAACACTGTAATTATAGCCCAAAGAAGAGAATCAAAATTCTTCCTGTCACAATGTCTTCCACCCGGAAAAAACCGATTAGTCGTGCAGAATTTGCATCCAAACAGATTCATCCCAAGTATGCTGGAAAGAGGGGTACAAAACTATCACTTAAAGTATGTAACAATATGTGAATCACGGGGTCAAGTTAATGTGAATAGGACCTCTCTGGTTCCAACTTCCTCAGGTTAAAGAGGAAAACGTTACTTTTACTTCAGTTGAATCTCGTTGACGACTTGTAAATACGGAGGTTTAGAAATCAAACGATAAACGTAAACTTTACGACAACGTTATTTTTCATACTACGTACACATTAACCAGATTTTATACTGCATTTTCGGTACAAAAATAACGTCGTCGTTAACGTTTACGTTTATCGTTTGATTTCTAAACCTCCTAATGTATGTATCAATCCTTTACCTTGACATGCACTGCGGACAAATAAAAAATTTGCATGATATTCTTACCTAAATATGAACATGAATAAGACGAGAAGTGCAAAAAATGTGGCAACGTTATCCATCGTTCTCAACATGACCACGAGTTGACGACGTAATGCAGGGAGGAAACGCACGAGCTTAAGTATTCTCAGTAGACGAAATGTCCTCAGAACGGAAAGGCCACCAGCACCGCCTTGAACCAATTCCACTATACTGTAAAGAAATTAGCGATGTTAGGAGTATTATCATTTTATTGTCGTATGTGTCTTAAAGGTGGTAGACAGTAACGAGCCAAGTTAGAGCTCACGACTCTCCATCTCAATATACCGATATTTTTTAAAAAATAAGAGGTACATGTAGGCCTGGCTGGACCAGAGGATATGAAAATGGTGAACTGTTGAAATTCCATATGTTCCAAGTTGAATGAAAATAGTTTTTAAACAATTTTCTTGCAATAAACTGGTATCACCCACCCAGGTTCTTGGGGTGAAGGATCGTATGCGCTTCACTGACATCGAACACGGTCCCTTAACCCCAAGAACCAGTGGATTCATTAGCTGGATTGGTGACGTCATGATTATTACGTCATAAACACCCTTCACAATGTCCCCTGTTTCAGGAAAAGTAACGATGCTAGTAGAGACTTTGGTGAACAACAGAGTTGGTGTGAAATATCAATAGTACCAAGTAACTATATGTTAACCTGTCCCACAAGATTTTAAGGGCTTTGCTTGAAATTTTGAGCTTTGCATCATGCATCTATGCAATTCCATGCACTGTGCAAATTATTCATATTAATGGAGTTTAGCAGGCGAATCAAATTAACAATCAAGCCTTGACTTACATCAGAGTGTCACATTCAATATGTTTCAAANTTTTATACAATCCAAGGCAGCGAAAAATAACAATTTTTAAATTGTGCAGGAAAGGGAAATCTTGCAAGAATAATTATTGGTAGATTTTTTGCAGCATCTCTCAACAGCAACAGAGGAAGTAGCCAATGGATGCATTAACTTCAGAATGGGCGCCACGGCCTTAACTTACCTCACTCACTTCTACATGTTACGAAGCATATGAGAATGAATTTGAAAGGTGAGAAACCAGGGTGGAGTGATATCAGCAATCGTGTTCGAAGAGTTCGATTTTGCAGGGATCGAAAATATGACAAAGATAACATAACGACTTACCTGAGTATCACAATAACTCCATCGAACACATTGAAACCATTGCTGATGTATCCGAACAAGCCCTCAGCTGTCAATTTAAGAACCATCTCAGCAGCAAAAATAGCACAAAAACAGATATTGCTGTATTCCAAAACCAGGGTGAGTTCATCAGGCTGCAAATGAAAGATTCAACATGAGTGTATACCGGTGTCGTCATGAAGGTAATGGTTTGATTTTTTTATTATGCATTTCTTGGATGTATACGTACATGTACGCTACTGTAAACCTTACATGTCCCATTCCCGAACTCGGAAAAATGACCAAATCCTTAGTTGAAGATATCGCACCTTGTCATTCTTTGCCAGGCTCGGGAGTGGGACAAGTAAGTGAACAGCGGACATTACTGACCATACCCCCACCCCATTATCTTCAACTTAGGATTTACTAATTTTTTTCCGAGTTCAGGAATGGGACAGGTAAGTGGGAGTTTAAAGTACATGTATATTTGTGAAATTAATGGGTAAAGACTGATGATTGTCGAGTGAAATATATTTGGCAAGCTGAAGTCTCTGCTTTGGAACAAATTTAGCTGCAAAGCAAGAAAATACCTCTGGCTGAAATTTTGCCACACAGCTTCAAAGAAAGTGCATGTAGACATGTATTATACAAACCTGATTATGATATTCTATCCCCATGCTTAATGTGTTGATGAGAATAGCCACCAGGATCCCTCGTTGAAAATAGTTATGATCAGTCACTATCTTTACTTTCGCTCGAAACTTCATCCACAACCCTGCAAAAATAATCAAACTTCAGGGCCTATTGCATTTTTCGATGTCGAACTGATTGTCGAGAACACTGCATCAAAATAAAATGAGGTGCAATTGCTGTCAAAAATCGTCACGTTGCAAAAAAAGAAGCCGAAATTTCAAAACTGACTTCCTGAAGTCCATCCATTGAATATTCTGTTTGTCTTGTCAAGCGCGTATACTTGTCCTTCCCTTGCAGAAAAGAGCAGGAAAGAACGTTTTGAAGTTGGAAAGCAGTTCGACTATCATTCGGAATCTCTGTTATCATGATCCAAATGGCAATTCAAATTCAAAATTTACACTAATTTTCCTTGCCAAAACCACTTGCCCTGGACAAACATTGAGGAATAAGGCATGGTCCGTCGATGGTTTAATACCTGCCACCTATCTTTAGTAGCAAGGGATGAGGGTACTTTATACAGAATTTGACATTTAATTACATTACATGCTAGATGAATACCAGACAGCACGAACTGAAACAGGTTCACTAAATTAATATAACCTGCATGACAACAAAATAAGCACTGGGGGAAAGCTCTGAGTCCCTTCGAATACCCACAACCCACATGACTTAGACAACAAAAAAGGTAAAGTCTCCTTTCTAGTTCCGTACCCTCATCAGTTCATGTCACATTTGTGGGGAACATGTCGACCTTCGGTAAATTATGTTCGTATTCCTCTCTAAATCTTATTTATTTAGTAATAGGGATGTACACTGGACAGACAACAATATGATTGATTCGCACCATCACGATGCAGGGTTCAGCACAATATAGATGATGAAGTTGAATCAAATAAACCAAGTCAACACACAGGACAGACACAAGAGGAACTCTGTCTCAACCAAGAGATCACTTGTTCACTGTAAACGTGAAGTACTGGATCTACGTACGTATTATGCCTTTGAGCTGAACGCTTCATGATCATGTCTTACGAGTCCGAATCCCCATTACGTAAATGCCAAATTGCACATCAAATGCGCAAAATCCTTTACACCCGATATTTCACGAATCTTTTTTAAAAACGTATATCGGGTGTCCCCCCCCCCAAAAAACGTCCCACTTTTCAAAGTTCAATATCTCATGAAGTATCAAACCGAATAAGATGTAACTGCACCAAAATTAAGAGTGTGATAAGGCAAGGAGATGATGTGAATTTCAAATCAATATCCCGCTTGGGTATGGAATAACATCTGGTACAAAGATGCAAGTCTAAAAGTGCAGTATCGGAGATGCATATTCAACGGGACCACCCGATACCAAAGGGTCGGCACCAGTCAAATTGCCATTCTATTCCCAGACAGTTCTAGCACCTTGTTTTTAGTCCATGGGAAGATGCATTCAAGGACACAGCAATTTTGTAATCCGTGGACAAATTAGTTTCGGAAGCCCAGATGACAGTGAATAAATTGATCTTGTTTCAAGTATGATTGTGAGCGAGGAATTAGAACTTCACAGGCCCATTTCGCTTTTTGACCTGTGCTTTTGCACCAGACATAATTCCACACTCAGCAGGGGTATTGACATGAAATTTATGCAACGGCTAGATGTCAACATAATCTCAATTTCAGTGCAATTCTGTGGTATTCAGTGTAATATATCAGGAGATATAAAATTTAATTCATTTTTTGGATAGGCTAGTATTACTGAGTTTGCATCTTTGATACTCCACAACTGGACTTGTATTTTTGTTCCCGACATTATTCCAAACTCAACAAAAATATTGAGATGAAATTCACACCAGTTCTTTATCTTATCATAACCTTTATTTTGATGCAGTTTTATTACATTCGGTGTAGCACCTCAGGAGATATTGAAGTTTGAAAAGTGGGACTTTTTTGGGACACCCGATACAGCCTGCACATAATGTCGAGTAATCACTCGACAAATAGAACGTTTAGGTTGGATCCTCTGAGACTTCCGTTCCCAATATTTCGTAGAGACGAAGAAACTGGTGGGTAAATATCACGCGGCCAATCAACCCTGACAACTAATCGATATTGAGCATCAGACCGATATCATTGATCAGTCATGCCAGTATCACGGGTTCTTCCGATTGGGAATCAAGTCTTGAGTATACCATCCCACTTTCTCCCCTGAATGCGCACGGTGTTAAATACATGTACGCGATCGGCGATTTAACGACTTCCCTTCAATCATTTGATGAACTTTGGTTCGGAAAATAATTTTCGTATGCGTCTCAAGTCATTTAGTCAGAAACCGTCATTAAGTCTGCTGCTTCATCAGTTCAGTGATCACAGGCGTGATATACTTTGAACTATCACGTACATGGCACTGGGAGTATGCTAACTTGTTCTGAAGTTCATCACGAAAGCTGTACTTTCTCAAAGCAGTTCAAGTGTTATTCCTAACCTCAGGAAATTTTCGATGAAAATGAAGATACTAGGACTAGAAATATCTCTCTGTAAATCCAAATGACTCTTGGATCTCCCAAAAGACTGGATGACATCATAAAGGAATCAAACGTAAAGGTTTAACTGCGAACGATGAAGTAACTGAGGGATACACTTCATGTGTTGCCACCAGATGTCTCTCACTGCCTGAATTTTGGCTTTACGTAATAGGCAGGAGCTTCAACTTTTTTTATGACAGTGGGGTTTACATGAGTCTGTCAATTTGATGCCTTGAATTCAATTTCTGAGGGCAACAGAGCTATTTTCAGCACAATTAGTGTTCCATGTGCAAATGTACGTAAGCCTATTCAAATGTACACAGATGACCCTGCGCTCTCATCGTTCGTGGGGTTCTCATTAATTCATTCAGTCCTGTTGTATCATAATATGAACTCGTCAGAATTCAACAAAATTTGCACTAACATGCAGAAGGGTCTTGCCTATTATATGGAAGAGTCAGAATGCAAATCTGTTGAGGTTTAAAGGGATACTGTCCACATTTATAAAATGCTAAATTTGTAAGTTGAACCTTCATGTTCGATTCCTTTATGAAGACATCGATGTACAGTAATACCACCTTTAAAGGAGCACCGTAGGAATCACCACATTTTGTTGATCTACTGGTATTCAACGACCAATAACAGCACAAGGAAAAAGATATCCATATCACGTGTCAATCCCTGACAGTTCACAGGTATCACAGTTACAGCAAACAATAATCTCTANTGGCGCGAGTTATAGGCTATCAGCACGCTGATTTCAGAACTCTGCCCCGTTGGCAACGGATGTTCTTGTGCTACCATGGCTACTAGATCACACGATCCGCTCAGCCAATGAAGTGTCTCAGGCCAACTTGGTTACGGGTTGCTCGGCGCTCTCATTGGTCGACTCTCTCAGCGCCATCTGTTGACCAAACGGGGCGAATTTTACGAAGTGAAGCAGTTGTGGAGAGCGGGTAAACCGAAGGGGGCGCGGGACACAACTGCGTAGGCCTAGGGAGTTTGAATTCCATACCTACCACTGATATGATTTTGAGTATCCCATTTGGTATCAGAAATCCCTTGTCTATTTGAATGCCACCTGAGGGCGTGGTGACGGCCGCCTGTGGTTGTGGCTGGTTGTCTCCCGGGTTTCCTGGGTTCATTTTTGACACCAAATCCGGCGAGAAAAAACCAAATGGAAGAAAATTAATCCTTTTTCGGTATGACTCGATGAGTTGAAAGTAATCCGTCAGGGTTTTTAAGCACGACGCCCCGGAATTTTGTGGCTTACAAAATTATGACTGCCTCCGTGCAACAGTCGCGAACTGTGCTTTGCAGGCCAACGTCGGTATTTGGATAGCACGTATCTGGGGCAGGTGGTTGTGATCCGTCAGTATATATCCATGCACAGTGAAAATAGTGCACGTACATGAAGTCATGCGGGTGATACTTCCCATTTTCACGATTTTGTCGCCAAAATAGATCTTTTCAAATCAGGTGACGAAAACATGTCTGGGGACACGAGGCGTGACCGCCATCCGACAAATAGAAAGAGTACCCTGGTGGACAGAAATTTTACTCTCCATTCCACTTCCGAGTGGCGCGAGGTTTATGACCGATATCTCCGCAACGGCTGGGCCGAATTTGACATACCGTACATCAATCGATTTGTCTTTTTGGCCGCTACAGCCATCATCGCTGTCATTTTCCCAATAAACGTGACAGAAAAAAGTTCTTTCACCAATCACAGTTCGTGGTCACGGCGAAATGGCGGCCATTTTGAAATGACGCAATGCATCGTGCACGTGTAAACTGCACTGAACACCGTGGCGAAATGAAATGGGTTTTGCCAAGGTAAAATGTTCTGATTAATAAGAAAAATAATTAGTGGTTAGAGACAAAAGGAAGGCATACGAGGGGAATGACTTAGATTCCACAGAACAGTTTCCGGAGCGGCCGCCGCAATGCATTTACCAGTTGTTGTTACGAATAAAACGGTTTTTTTTATTATTTTTGGTTCACTATGGACAGACGCGAACAATCCGCTTTAACAATTCTGAACTGGCCTGGATCAATGCATTCAGCGTTCAAACACCGATGTACCATGCACTCGACTGTAGGCCCATACAACCTGGTAACCGTTGCCATGTACATGTAGTTATCGGAACTGTTGTTTGCAGAGTTTCATTGTTTGAATTATAAACCTGACATATATCATGGAATATTCCAAAGCCATGTGTTCATTATTCAGTTATGTTCATTGATAAAATTCATAGTGAAGTACGTTCACAGGTTTCGATACGCCGCGCGATTTCGTACAGGCGGCTGTTAGGTGCGTTCGCACTTGGGAGAGTAAGGGCCGTATGCACGGGTCACACTTTCATTAAAGTCTGACTTTTCGTAATGCTTCAAGCATAGAGAAAGTCTTAACTTAAGCTATACTTTAGGCTAAAGTGCGATCCGTGTATACGGCCCTAAGGCTGCTTTTCCACGAGGCGTTTGCGGGCGCGGAAAAGGAGGCGGGTAGAAAAAATCGAACCAACGCATTTCCCTTTAGCTGTTTCACTCGCACCCACTCCCGCCACCGAAACCGCGTCCGCAAACGTCTCGTGTTTCATTGGCGCGTTTTCGTCCGCGGAAACGCTCGAAAGCATTGTTTGTTTCCGTTTCGTTGGTCACGACGCGGAAAAAAACAATGCTTTCGAGCGTTTCCGTGCACGGAAACGCGCCAATGGAAAGCAGGCCTAAAGGCTTGTCAGGCCTAGTTCATACTTCGACGCACGACCATCGCCGGCGACCGACGCGTGATCTTACGTTCGACGCCGACCCCGTCGTGCGATTTGGTCGGCGTCCGATCGCGAGGCTGTAATTACTTGAGTCATTTCATAATGGGTCGCCGTCGCTAAAGTACGTTGGACTATGAATCAATTCCGCGAAGTCGGCGTCCAGATTTGATCGCGCGTCGGACGCCGATGGTCTTGCGTCGAAGTATAAACTAGGCTTTAGGCGCGGTGCGATGCGAAATTTTTCGCGCCTGATGGTTTCGACTGTTAAGCCTATTATAGGCTTAACAGTGGAAACCATAGCTGTTCACACTTGCGATGCGGTAAGAAACTGTAGGACGCGACGAGCGATTTCCACCGCCCCTATCACTCCTGCAGTATTTTCGAGCGTCGAATCGCCTGCCGCGCGAGAATACCCGCATATCTGGCACAATTTGAATGACATGAATGATGTCACTTCCGCTAATCATCGCACCACGCAACCGCGTCGCGCCGCACCGTGCTCTGTCAAAACTGACACCGCTTGGCGATTTTTTCAACGCGTCGCACCACATCGCACCGCGCCGCCAGTGTGAACAAGGCTTAATGCTGTCTTGGGTAAGTTCAAACAATAGGTAGAGAACAAGCTTAAAATGAAAAGAACATGTGTTTATTACAAGTCTAAATGCTCGCCTCTTCATTTTACAAACAGAATAATATTGAATTTTCTGAATTCCCTGCCTGATAATATTCCTCCGCGTACCCTGGAAATCCTGTTCGGTGAAAACCTGACAACGACACAATGAAAGGTGCAGTTTTTTGCCGGGAGTTTTTGTCAAAATTTGTGCACGATTTTGTGACTTGTGTACAAAAGGAGAAAGTTAGTCAAAAGGACCAGACATCGATCCCGGCCAGTCTCAATATGAAAATGGGTCATAGTACATCATGCACGACGAATTTGTGATATTTATATTATGTCAATAAGTGCACAACGGCGCCGTTCATGCCCATATCAACACCTTTGTTAGCAATTAATAGTAAAAGTATTAAAAGTCGTCTCCGAATTTCGCAAATTTTCGACCCCAAACGGGGTCTTTCGAACCCGGAACCCTCTGACCGCTAGTCGGAGGCCCGAACCACTACACCACAAAAGAGCGTCTTTTAGCGTATCACGTTCTTCCGATAGAGTTTCGGTGTATATTAAACTTTGAAATTTATCTTTCGTTTCCACTTCGTATCTACGAAGTGGAAATTTAAAAATTAAAGATGCACCCCATTTCTAACATGTAATACACCAATGAGACATTGCGTATGGGTATTGATATTAGGGAGGTTTAGATATCAAATGATAAAGGTAAACTTTACGACAACGTTATTTTCGTACTACACATTAACCAGATTTTATTGCATTTTCGGTACAAAAATAACGTTGTCGTTAACGTTCACGTTTATCGCTTGATTTCTAAACCTCCCTACTATAATGAACGGGACTTCAAATGTAATTTATCATCACGGAAAGCCGAGTCTGTCCAGTGCATCTGTTGCACTCACTCCGCCTGTTGCACAATGTGATTTTAAAGGGAGACTCCATTCATTGTGTGAAATTTTGAATTTTTGAAATATCGTTCATACATTCAAATTCATTGATATCTGCAACACGTCATATTTAAAAAAAATGAGCAACCTCACCATTTTAAGCATTTTTATTGCATTCCAAGGGAACACTGCGCAGCACATGTGATGCCATATGTGTTCAATGCGTATTTATGAAGGTACAACCAATAGGCCTAGGCAGTCACAGCAAGCCCTTTTTCAAAATCACGTGACGTCTTTGTGCGGAGCTACGTTTAGGGGCCCGAGTGACGTCACACAAACAGTGTCATGACTTTTTTGCACCGCCAAAAGTCATGACGCTGTTTGTGTGACGTCACTCGGGCCCCTAAACGTAGCTCCGCACAAAGACGTCACGTGATTTTGAAAAAGGGCTATTAGCTCATTCACTACAAAGGTCGTCAGCCTATTGACACTAGTAACATCACAACTCATGGCAATAGTCTACATGGATTGATGAAAATTCAAAAGTTTACAATGAGTGGGGTCTCCCTTTAACTGCGAAACTACGTGGTGGTGCGAGCGATGTGCCCAAAGTTTCTTTTTGTAACGTTATTTCCATTTATTTCTTGTGTGAAAATACCCTGTTTGTGTTGGTCGCCTGACAACAAACCTTAAATCATCCTGTAATGAAAATTTCTTTAAAATCTCATTTTTCCTTAAAAAAATTAAAAAGCGAGTGCTCGCTTATCTATTATTGCTTAAAATGAAAATAAAAAAAGCTATTTCACTTCACGATAAAAAATATTCAAGATACTCTAAACTCCCACTTACCTGTACCATTCCAGAACTCGGAAAAAATGACTAAATCCTAAGTTGAAGATAATGGGGTGGGTGTATGGTCAGAAACAGTAATGTCCTGTCCACTTACTTGTCCCACTCCCGAGCCTGGCAAAGAATGACAGCGTGCGATATCTTCAACTTAGGATTTGGTCATTTTTTTCCGAGTTCAGGAATGGGACAGGTAAGTGGGAATTTAGAGTAGTGCGGGGGTCCCTTAAGACCTCGTACCCTTTTAAACCGTATATCCGCCACATTTTGGAAAGTTGGGGGTGTCGAAAAACACCCCATTCAATGATGAAGTTACGAATTACAATGTATTGTCTAGTTTTAGTCATTTTCCTTCCGTTCAGCGTCGAACTGTCTGTCAGCAAGGCACCCAGTCAGTGTTTACTTTATAGACCTTTCCAACAAAGATGGTGGCCTACTAGTTCTCCCACATGACGTCGTGGCCATTCATTATCCAAACATGATATAACACTACTCAACGCATCCTCTTAGACAATTATTTTACCTAAACTTTTGTGCCCATGACCCGCTTGACCAGTTCAGCATGCCAGCGGCCAATGAATGGCATTAAGCTTCTGACGTCATATGGTGAGAACTGCTAGACCGCCATCTTTATTGGAAAGGTGTACGATGTTCACATTTGTTTTTCCTCACACTCTTTCCTCACTCATTCTTTCGTTTCCGAAGTTCTCGCTAGATGTCTCTTCACGCGGCTGAAATTATCCTGAGGGCGGCCGTCCATTGGAGCGTTTCGGTGCGCGGAAAAGCTCGAAAGCATTGTTTGTTTCCGCATCGTTGGTCACGGGGCGGAAAAAACAATGCTTTCGAGCGTTTCCGCGCACGGAACCGCTCCAATGTAAAGCTGCTCTTATCCTGAGCCTTTTTCCAAAGCCGCGATTTCTGTAGTCAGCACTGACGACGACGGACCACCGTAACATACCTTCGTCTCCGAGGTATCCACTGGATGCCTCTTCGGGCAGAATCCCGTAATGGCGGGTCCTGTCACCGCAGAACCGTTCCTTCCACCCCGACGTCACCGCTAGACGTCTCTTCACGCAGCGGAGAGCCCCCTAGCGGCAAATTCCGTAACTCGCACTGACAAGGGTATTTCCTTTCATCCTGCAACCACAAACTGTTCTTTCGACCCAAAGTTTCAGCTTGATGTCTCTCCACGCAGCGGAGAGTCCCCTAGCGGCAAGTTTTGTAACTCATACTGACGAAGACGGCATTCTTTTTCATCCAGTGTCCACAAAACCGTTATTTCGATCCCGGGGTCTCCGCTAGATGTCTCTTCACGCAGCGGAGAGCCCCCTAGCGGCAAATTCTGTAACTCGTACTGACGAAGACGGCATTCTTTTTCATCCTCTCTCCATGAAACCGTTCTTTCGACCCCGGATGCCCCCTAGCGGCGAATCCTCTAACTCGCACCGACGACGACGGGCTTGCCTTTTATTCCCATCACCACAAAAACTAGACTGATGATGTACGCTATCAGCGCGAGCAGGGCGAAAATCTGAAAAAAAAACAAAGTCGAGATGAGTAGGCCAAAACGTTTTTTTACTCCAGTCCGTCTTTGCAGACCAGCGAAAACTCACTTGGAGAAGATGCTCTCCGAATAACAGCGACCCGCCGTATCTAAGATGGCCCCCAAAGCAGCCATTTTGAATACAAAGTCAGCGCCATAACAGAAAATTGACAGAACTGATTGAACCATTTTGTGGTGAATGGCCTCGCCTTCTCCCAAGATCCTACGACGATCGAAATACGGGTATTTATTTATATTTGTATTTTTCCATCAGGGCCGAAGCCAAACCACTATTGGCCCTGGTAAGTACGGAAGCGGCCATCTCAAGCTACTCATGTTCCTCACTTGGATGGGGTCTTTTACTTGCCCTTGCAAAGGAACAAGGTACAAGGCACCACGGCTTACTGTCCCATGCGATGGACTGAACAGCCAGGGATGATATCCCATATAGCCCGTGCTGGGTTTGAACCTGTGACACCGGGAAATACGTCAGCAGTATTCGGGAAATACGTCAGCAGTATTCGGGAAATACGTCAGCAGTATTCGGGAAATACGTCAGCAGTATTCGCTGTGACGTGAGTTGTTCTGTCGTACTTACCGCCAAAGCTATCATAGCGCCGACACCCACAGCATAAATGCACGTCAATATGAAGGTGACCAGGTAAAATATTATG
Organism: Notospermus geniculatus; assembly: GCA_002633025.1. NCBI lineage: Eukaryota > Metazoa > Nemertea > Pilidiophora > Heteronemertea > Lineidae > Notospermus > Notospermus geniculatus. Next base: position 18,258 of record NMRB01004634.1, read on the forward strand.
GCGATGATGTCATGCACAAGATCCTGAAATGGGAGAGGGGGTCAATCTGAAATGTATCTCACCGTCTTCGTCCAAATATTGCATGTTTATTTTGTGTGGAAACAGTTTTGAAGTTCACCGAATACGCTACGATCTTCAAGGAGCACGGCATTGGATCTCAAATGCGTAAAGCAGGCGCACACGAGCGACTTAAATGGGGGCGACTACCGATGCGACTACTAGGTCGCATGCGATAATTACCTTTGAGGTCGATCAGAGATGTCATCCGCGACATCACTGATCTCCCAGTGAAGCATTTGTCGCAAACGAGTAAAAAAAACTAAAAAAAACTTAAAATACGTTCAGTCGCTCCTGTAGTCGCAAGGCTAGTCGCCTAGAAAATCGCTCAAAAAATCGCTCGTGTGCGCCATGCTTTATTTGACTGCCGACGTAGAGGGAGCCACCTAGCGGCAGCAATACGAACTACAAAATGTATTACAAAATGTACATAGGACTAAACATCCCTATTAAACCTCTAAACCTCCCTATTAACGGACGCGACGATCGCAATGCGATAAACGCTGGTATGTGTCTCCAGCTTTATACTTACGATAATATTCCATATTTTTCTCCCTCCCGCTCCGTCAGGGACGCAGAACAGGAAAAGAAGGAACAGAAGGAGTGTCAACAGGAAAAAAATGACGGCCGTTGCTATGGCAACGTCTCTGGAAGCATCGCACGATTTTGCATAGTCATATATTTCGGCGAGGGTCCACTTGTCAAGCCGTTGCTGAATAGCGGCCTTCGAACACGCCGCATACCAGTATCTTGCTGCTGCTAGTGCTAAACATATGATGTTCAAAACCTGAAGAAAAAGATGATAGAAAGGAAGTCAACTTCCAGAATTTCGCAGATTTTCGACCTCAAGCGTGGTCTTCGTCAGGCTGGCACTTATCAGTAGAGCTACCAAAAGTGTAATGAGCTGGATCCGAACATGCAACATTACAAATAAATCTGAAATAAGAAATCCTGTGCAAACAGGTGTGGAGAAATAGTTGAATAGAAAACAAGGCCCCACGCCAAACAAAATACCCCAAAATAAATAAAAAGAAATAAACCAATAAAAATGAAGCAATAAAAAAGGGGAAAATCATAAAAAATAACAATAAAAAGCTCAAAATTAAAGAAATAAAATAAAAAAATTAAAATAAAAAGACATTCATAAAAAGCCAAAGTAGCAAAATAAAAAAACCGAAATAAAAAAACAAAAATAAAATAAAATAAAATAAAATAATAATTTTAAAAAGGAAAACAAATAAATTTAAATAAGACCCAAAGAAATAAAATAAAAATAAAATAATCGTAAAAATAAAAAGATAAAAAAATAAAACACAAACAAGATAAAATAATAATACATAATCGAGAGACATTAGGCAAGCACACTGAATAACTACAAAAGTTATTTCGGGCGGCGAGCGCGCGTCATTTTTTGCGGTGCATGCGTCTTTGGTGTGACCCATTTATTGAAAAACCATTTAACTTATTTTCCCGGCGGTGAACGCGCGTCGTTTTTCGCCGTCGCGGCCCGCGGCGCGGTTTTGGTGTGAAGGGGCCTTGGTTGGGGTCATTGAGTGGTGACAAACAATAGCCTACTGTCTGCTAAAACCTCTGTGGGTACCCTGTCACCGGGTACCGTGTCACTGGGTAGGCCTACTTGTCTGGCAGTGTGCTTCCCGACTGGGTAGTCAGGTCGGGATTCTAACAAGAAGTACTTTTGTTGATACTCTTCAATACCCTCAGGCAAGACAGGAAAAAATGGCGATCAAAGTCTAAATGCGATTATGATTTTGGTCTTATGGGCCATGAATTGTAGATCCACCATGGTAATTTTGTCGATTCAAAATCTGGATTGGCAGGCTCATAAAACGTGCTTTTAAAACAGTCTTTTGTAATGCATACACACCGTACTTACCAGGGCCAAGAATGCTATACGGCTTCGGCCCTGATAGAAAAGCAAATACAACTACAAGTATCAACATTTGAGCCCAAATCCGTAGGCTGTCAGTTGCTAGCGCCACCTGTGAGTGAAGTGACCGCACTGATATGAGCCTAATAGCTATAGCGTCCCTCCCTTTAAAATGAACGGAATAACTCATCCTCCAGGTTTTCGCGGACAATATCTTCTGCTGAAGTTTTCTGGAATCTTTGGGAATGAATTGGAAAGAATTTGAAGAAACATTCTTCAGATGGTTCACAGGAACAAACTTTCTTCAAATATTTTTCAATCAGTACCACAGGATGTGAGAAAACTTTGACAGAAGATGCCGTCAGCTGGACTCTGGCATCCTCCCACAGCAGGGGTTTTTACCTCGCTCCTCTTTATCCGCTCACACAAACCCCTGCTGAAATACAACAGCCAGTGAATGTGATGTGGCTGTTCCATACTCCAGTTGCACTCCCTGTATTTTAAGGATAACTTGGAGAAGTAAATTTCGTGGTTTTACCCAGTTTGATTTTAAAGTTTTGTGCTTTACAAATCACTTACATCTTTCCAAAATTGACTGAATTTTATCACAGAGGTTCTTCCTATGTATAGAGAAGATTCTTATTATTTTTGATTGTTAATATGAGCCATAATTATTTAATATTGACACCCTGAAAATGCTGCATTCTGATTGGGCAATGGTTTTCTGACCGCCTCTGCTTGCCTGGGAGGCCCAATTTCAGCAGGGCTTTGTGTGGAGTGTATGAAGAGGAACGAGACCAAAGCCCTGCTGTGGGAGGATGGACTCTGGGGGCAGATGAGTTAATCAAGATAGTATCATCATGTTTGATTTGGACAGCATGTGAAAAAGAAGAAAAATTGAAAAATTCACTGGTCACTTACCGTTTCTATGATTTTGAGTATTCCATTTGGAGTTTTGGGAAAACCCTTGTCGACTTGGCACACACAGGAACAAGTCACAGCCCTTCCTCTGCCCATTTTTTTCGTAGGGATGAAAGGCCGAATCAGAATGAAAAATAACACGAGAAAAACACCCTACAGTATCCTTCTGGAGCAAAAGATACTCCCAGTCCACTTGGAGCTGTGGTGGTTTCGGGGGGAGGTCCGCACAATTCCGGTTGCACACGTCTCAGATTAAGTCCAATAACATCTCCTTGTCTTGGAACAAAATCACCTTTTTGTAAAATTTCTCGAAGTACCCTTGGAGAGACTGTTGTCGCTTGTGTCACTAATCATAACATGATGGCATGTTGAGGGAAACTGCTCCATGTTTACCTTGGAAACCATCCTTTTCATTACCGCTTCCCAGTACATGTATTGATCTCCTGCGCAGCACGCTTGATCGGCGTATATTCATGCGCGATAGATATAGTGCGTTTTGACAGATTTTGAGTTCACTAGGTAATTTTTAGCTCACCCGTGAGCTTTTGTCGTCGTGCGGTGTCCGTCGTCGTCGTTGTCCGTTAGCAGGGCACGTTTCGTAACCGCTGGGGCTGTTGATCTGAAACTTGGTACTACCCCTAGGTCAGATGACCTATGACACCAAGTTTCGGTCCGATTCGATTATTGGCTTGGCAACCAGGTGGCAAAAAACCAAAAACACAAAGGGCCGTATTCTAGAAGCTTCCTTAAGTCTAAAGCCTCGCTTATGTCGCCCTTACGTACAGTCAGAACTATTTGGCAACTGATAATCGGCGCATAGTTGGAACTAATTAGTCACAACTACTAGGTGACATAAGCTCTCGGGCGTCAGAGAGTAACTAGTTGCCAACTAGTTGCCAACTAAAAATATCCAGATCCTGAAAGTCGCACATGTTCAACTTCCGCGACTAGTTGACAACTGTATCCTGAAGATAGCCAATGAAATTCGCTTTACATTCCACGTGGCCTAACGTGACCACGTGACCTAATCACCACGTCACTTAAAATCAAAGGAAATCTGTGTCGACATAAACACTCAAAAGACGGCGATAAACTAGTTCCAGGCAGTTGCGACCGATCGGTATTTTTTACTCGGTGGCGACATAAGTTATCAGTTGCAACTTGTTGACGCTGTTTCTATCACAGCGTAGGGCGACATAAGCGAGACTTTAGGTGTACCCCCTTTAGCTATTGTTTGCAGGGCAGAATACAAAAGATTAAAGTGGACCTTACAGTTAAGGAGGCTTCTTAACTGTAAAGGCCCGTCTACACGATCATCATACATTTGTTCAAAACATCATCATACATTTGTATGATGATGTTCCTGGACAAATGTATGATCGGTGTGGACCGTTTTCCCAACAAGCTTGAATAGCATCCAACACGTATGATGATGTTCAAACTTTTAGCTGCATTGTGTAGACGGAAATCCACAACAAGCTTGGAGATCATCATACAAATGTATGATGATGTTTTGAACAAATGTGTGATCGTGTAGACGGGCCTAAAGGTTAAGGAGGCTTCTAGAATAAAAGTGCAATAACTCCTGAACTCCTGAATCCCACTGGGAGTGAGACTTTGGGCAAGTCTCTTTGCCTCACTGGCCTCTCTCCACCTAGGTGTATAAATGGGTACCGGTTGGAAATGCACAAATTGTAGCGCTGAATGAGCAGCTCATCTGACTTCTACTGAAAGGTTTCAGGATAGACTGGGGTTAAAGTGTAAAGTCGGATGACACCTCTACCGTTGTTGATTAAGGAATTAAACCCGAGGCGGAGGGTCTTGGTTGCGACACCAAACCCGCGAGGGTGGAGCTAAAATGTAGTCCAAANCAGGCATTCAATTGTACGGATGGAGAGCAATTTATTTCTGAGTTGACATCAATCTGTTAATTTGCATTGTGATCTGACAAGTGGAACACGTGTCAACATGGTCAATAGTGGTTTGCCATCTCCAAAAGCGATGCAATATTTTGGAAGAAATTTATGCGCAAACCCTGTTCAAATAAGAGTGACATCTTCACGCCATAGCTAATTTGTATCAATTTCTGTGCCACATTTTTTACAATGTATGTATGCCACTTCTACAGACCACGATGACATCTGCATCAGAATGAATACCACTTCAGCGCAGTATCAATGATAGCGACCCCAACCTTCCGGCATCTAAAAGATGTTAGGGAGGTTTAGAAATCAAACAATAAACGTAAACGTTAACGACAAGGATATTTTTGTACTGAAAATGAAATAAAAAATCTGGTTAATGTGTAGAATGAAAAATAACGTTGTCGTAAAGTTAACGTTTATCGTTTGATTTCTAAACCTCCCTAATGACATAAATGGAAGCTTACGACACGGTAGACCCCTATACATATTTAAATGAATTTGATATACGCAGTGCTACAATGTTTTTAGCATCGGTTCTCCCAAGTTGATTGCACTCACTTTATTTTTTAGGAACATCAATGTATTTTAGGCCCATTTAAGAAATCCAACCGTTGGCGATGCAGAAGAATATCGAACTCCACTAGTCCGCCAAAGACATCGCTGTCAAATATCACTCGGCACGAAAGAGACGTTCATAGTATTAGAGAGGTTTAGAAATCAAACGATAAACGTAGACGTAAACGATAACGTTATTTTTGTACCGAAAAATGCAATATAAAACCTGGTTAATGTGTAGTATGAAAAATAACGTTGTCGTAAACTTTACGTTTATCGTTTGATTTCAAAACCTCCGTACTCTTTCAAAATACCCTTCTCCGGCTGTTCCTTTTACCAGTATCTTATTTGACACCAGTACTTATCTGTTCAATTAAGACGTGGTATAAAACAAGCAAATTAGTTGTGATATCAAAGTTCGACTCCAATTTCGTATATTGACGGACCAGCAGTCTTCTCATGTTCATACGTCAACGTTTACGATATCCGTTCAGTTCAATATAATCGTAAAGAAAACAAGGGACTTACTCAATATTTGGCGGTGTAACATTCGCTGGCAGCTTCAAGAAACATCTTTGCCGCAACAGCCCAGCCCAGAGCTGCACTCCAACGATCCCAAATATGAAGAAGACAAAGAAACACAGCAACAGGACATTTCCTAACATCGGCAACGTGTCGAGCAGGAGCATCACCAGTATACGCATACCTGAAGAAAAGGCATTTCTTGAGAAAGGGGATTTGATGTTGAAGTCAAAAGATGGAATTAACAAGGGCCATTTGCTCAAGTATTGTACTTAGATGCACGATAACAAAAGGAGCTCCAGATGAACAGTACATTCTTTGTAAATTCAGATACATACATTCTTTGCAAATTGATTTTTCAGCTTTTCAGTCTGAGGCAAAACACGCGGATCATGGAAAGGCGTTTTACCGCATACCGGGTATTTCGTAGCTTTTTCCTTCCTATCGTTGTGCGAGCTTGTGGTGTGATTAGCTAAGTAATATTCAAACTCATGATGGTGAAAGAAACATTGTATTATGTTATTTAAGTATATTACTGTACACTCACTTGGAATCCTATTGATGGCTCTGAGGGGCCGCAGAACGCGAATCGTCCGTATTGCCGACAGGCTTAAATTTTCGGTGTGAAGACAATATTCAGCAATACTGAAAAAAGTGCAGAAATGAAAATTAGAAACGCTAAGTCATTCCGGATCGCGTAGCAGGTCTTCTGGCGTTACACCATTGTGATAGGCGCCAGTGCGGCAGGTATCAAATCTAAATTCAAACAAAAATGTTGAGTGCCAGAAGCGAATTCCTGAATATTGGCTCGATCCTTGGAACGGAAATCAACGATAGTCTACCACTTACCCAGCAAGAACTATGAACGCATCAAGTCGGTTCCACGTATCACCAAGGTATGCCTCCTTGCCGATGATACCCATTGCGCACATCTTGATCAGCATCTCAATAGCAAAGAAGGCAAAGATGAAATGATCAAAGCCTCCTAAGACTTGGCAACGGAGTGAGGCGCATACATCATCCTCGCACGGCCTGTACATCCCCAGGGTGATGCAGTTTAGGATGATTACACCCATACTGAGACGCTCAAACCAAGTGAGAGAAGTTAAGGACGATATTCATGGAATAAAAATAGTCAAAAACTTTCCAAAATACGAAAAAAGAACACATTTAATGACTATAACCCTTCTTGAAATATAGAGTATAATAACATACCAATAATACGCTTGCACCACGTATGGCCTGGCAAAACAGCAATTTTTGGGGTGCATTACAAGCTAAACACTGGAAGGAAGCAGGAATTTTCAAAAGTAATGTTCATTTTAACAACCGACACTTCTGTATGCAAAATGGCGACTGGTTACCTTTTTTTGTTAATGGAAGCCTGACGTACAAAACACGGTTTGAAACAGATTATCGATGAAATAAAAGAAGCGATNCCCCCCCCCTCCACTTTGTCAGTAAAGTAGAGAGGTGGTCTCAGCATGCTATCTTACTGACTGTCTTATTTTACTGACAAAATGGAGGAAGGGGTCAATGCGGCAAATAGGAGCAGTCAGCCGCGCATATTGCTAACAGATGGCAGCACAGTCTTAGCGGACCAAATGTACAGGAAATCTATTATGATCGCTGCTCGATCGATAATGACTGGGTCCGCTAGATGCATTGAATTGGGCCCTAGTGACACCTAGTGGTCAACTCGCTGACAGCTCCTATTGCGTGCACATGTATGTACGGATGCACAGACATGTGTACATGTAGAATGTACAAGAATTAGGTCAATTAAGTTAACCCAATCAGAACTTATGACCAAAAACGTAAAAGTATTACTATCTCAGCAGCGCCACCTATTATTTTAGTTTTGCGCCAGACATTTTGTAGATACAAAGGCAATTACAAAAAAACTATTAACCACAGGGCACATGTTCAGTAAAAGCCGATTTTCACGAAAGCGAACGCAGCGCCCCCTTTTATGTTAATTTGTGCTGAGGCATGATGGGACATCACCATGCAACAACGTCCAATCAAATTCCACCCTATTTTCTAAAAGCACGTGTCTGATTTTGTGATCTGTGTCTCTGTTGTGTCAATGTCTACTTTTTGCGGATATAACCACCCATAGGTCACGTGAATGTTGAACGAAATTTTTCAAGAAGTCACTTGATTGTTGAAAAATTTTTTTCAAGATGTTGAACGAATTTTTTCAAGAAGTCATGTGAATGTTGAAAAAATTTTTTCAAGATGTTGAACGATTTTTTTCAAGAAGTCGTGAATGTTGAAAAAAAATTTTCAAGAAGGTTGAACGAAAAAAATGTTGACATATGTTTGAAAATGTTGTCAATGTTTTTTGAAAGTTGACACATGTTTGAAAAATTCTTGTCGGGTATTTCGTTGTGTTGACATGTGTTTCACAAATGTTGACATGTTTTTCACAGGGTTGAATAAATTCCGCTTTGGCGTGCCATAGCTGCCTGCAGTGTTTCTCTCACTGGGCGACACGTTATTGCGTACCAGTTTGATGGAAACAGACGATTCTGCTCCTACAAAATTTACCACCCTGGAGTAATCAGTAATCAGTGGTTCCGAATGCTCAATCCCTTAGAGCTAAAAAGCTCTGGTACTCTCAGCCGAGCGGTCCAACACGCTTGACTTTCAATCCTATTAACAGGGTCAGTGCGTGGGTTCGATCCCCGGCCAGGACATGTGAAAAGCTGTTATAGAAAAATCTGTCGGATGAGACTCAAAGCCGTGGTCCCTTGTACCTGAGTGTCTATGCCAGGGCAAGTAAAAGACCTCACACAGGTGGAGAGTAGCCTGTCGTGGACCCCGTCCACGACAAGATCCAAAACGGGTTATGAAGCTTCAAATTATCTAGTATCTATCGTCTATTGATGGAAAATTCGTACCAACTGCACTGTACAAAAAATCTCATCCTTACAACCTATACCAAAAAATCAGAATGTGCATGGCAGACAGATCCGGCGACACATGAACGTGTACGTCATTCAACCATCCTCCCACAGCAAGGGTTTTTAGGGCGTCCAAAGGTTAGATAATCAATACATGAAATATATAGTATTACGCCCTACTGTTCTGGCTATGGAAAAATTTCGACCAGATTTTGTGAAAAACGTCATCAAAATATACAAAAACGTCATCAAAATATGTGAAAAAGAATCATACTCCGTGAAAAACGTCATCACAAATCCCATAAAACGTCATTCATGACCTTGAACACAATGAAATTTAGGTCAATATTCGATAGGGAATTCGTCTATGTGTATTGTGTGTTGATG
>NMRB01004635.1:10265-33680 GCA_002633025.1 Notospermus geniculatus
TCTTAAATGATTCTTGGTTGATTCCTAAAACATTCGTACAGTTCGTGTGAGTTCGTCGAGCCGCCACGAAAGTTTTTGCTTGTCAAAAACTTTCGTGGGACGGTTCACGAATTCCACGAATTTCAAATTCGTAGAGATCGTAAACACTTCGCAACCCTTTCTTATCGTCCGTAACAGCCTCGTAGTGGATTCTTTTGCATTCTGGGCTATTCTTGGCCATTCGTGTCTCCCTCAAATTTGTGGACCCACGCCGAAAACATCCCGAAACAGGCACGAATGTCCCGAATGTATTTATGAATCAAGTACGGATCTATCACGAATCGGCCACGAATATTCGTAAGTGAGTCGTACCTTATTCGTACAATTCTTACATGATTCTTTGAATTTGTATTTCGTAGTTGAATTTGTGTCGTGGAATTCGTGAACGCTCCCACGAAAGTTTTTGACAAACAAAAACTCACGCGAACAGTACGAATGTTCAGGAATCAACTAAGAATCATTTAGGAACTGCAAGAATCGTTTGAGAATTATCTGCGAACCCGACAACTTTCAGATTCGGGGCGATTCGGGACATTCGTAGCGTCAGTGAAAGCCAGGCATAAAGGCCCACACCACATCAGCAATTAAATGGCTCAAACTACATAAAGGCCTGCATGCATCCTCCTGACGAACGTAACACATGCAGCAAGCCTTTGAAATGCCAAAATAATCATTTTTAGCTCACCCGTGCGCTTTTGTCGTCCTGCGGTGTCCGTCGTCCGGCGTTGTACGTTAGCAGGGCACGTTTCGTAACCGCTGGAGGTATTGATCTGAAACTTGGTATATATATACCCCTAGGTCAGATGACCTATGACACCACGTTTCGGTCCGATTCGATTCTTGGCTTGGCCTCCAGGTGGCCAAAACCAAAAACACAAAACGTGAAATAACTCCTGAACTAATGACTGGATCGTCTCCAACTTTTCGTCAAAGGTGTATCTAATTAGGATACATAAGATATGTAATGGGTTTTTAATTTGACCTACTTTTCAAGGTCACAGAGGTCAAAGATCGACAAAGGTAACGAACCGGCCACAGTTCTTCATTATTTCACCGAGCGTCTTCATATCTTGCATAAACATGTATTAGAGGGTTACCTTCAAAAATACCGAGTTTCGCCCTGATCGGACTTCCAATATGGCCGCCAGGTGGCGTAACCTGAAAATCACCCAAGTGCTGTAACCCAGGAACGGCTTGACCCAGAGTGCTCAAACTTGATATTTACCTCATCTAGGTGACCTTTACAAGCACGTCAAATTTCGGCCTGATTAAACTTCCAATATGGCCGCCAGGTGGCGTAACCCGAAAATCATCAAATGTGGTACATGTATAACTCAGAAACGACTTGACCCAGAGCGCTCAAATGTGCTATGTGGCTCCCTCTCGATGACCTTTCTGTGCATGTGGAGTTTTAGCCCGATCGGATATCCAATATGGCCGCCAGGTGGCGTAACCTGAAAATCATCAAAGTGCTATAACTCAGGAACGGCTTGACCCAGAGTGCTCAAACTTAATATTTACCTCTCTCTATGTGACCTTTACAAGCACATCAAATTTTGGCCTGATTAAACTTCCAATATGGCCGCAAGGTGCCGTAACCCGAAAATCATCAAATGTGCTATAACTCAGGAACGACTTGACCCAGAGCACTCAAATGTGCTATGTGGCTCCCTCTATATGACCTTTATGTGCATGTGAAGTTTTAGCCCGATTGGATATCCAATATGGCCGCCAAGGTGGCATAACCCAGCAGTCATTGAAGTCCTGCAACTTGGGAATGACTTGACCCAGATTGCTCATAACTGACACCTCTCTCTGTCATTACTATTACATGTACGTCCAAACGGGTGAGGACATGGTCCATGGACCATTTCATTTTGTGGTTGTACCTTTATGGATGTGCATTGTTTCAGACTCCATTAATTAGGCCTCTCCTAATTGGTGCAGGGCAAGGGCATGTGGATCTCACTTTTTTTCTCGTACCGGTACTTAGACTTCCATTTACAGGGTAAAACTCAGTAATAGTGTGGCGTAATTGACCTGTCTATATCAAGTGAATCTGCAATCCTTTCCCTCTTATTTTTCAATAACTTCTTCCTTCTTTTGACATGCGGTACTGCCTGCATTCATCAGTCATGTCACTATCAGTGTTGAATCTCAGTCTTCTTGCCCGTTTTGCTGCAGGAAGACATGATCCCCCATGGTGGCCTCCTCCATGGATTGCTTCCAGGTAGGAATCACGGCAATCCCTGAAAAAATACCAAGCATTATTTCACAACAGTGCATGATCAGCAAGAGAAAACTCCCTACAGAAGATACGGCAGGCCTACATGTGTTTACTATAGGCCTACCAACAGCTGATTATTAGTGATTGACCTGATCTGGATGTTTACTATTGTAACTCGCGTTGTTAGCACCAGGTGGCTTGGTGGGTGTAAAGATGGAAATTTGAAATTGAAATTGAAAATTGCAGTATCTTTGAATAAAAGCCTAGGCCTAGGCCTAGACTCTTTTTAACATCATTTGGGCCTAGCCTACAGGCCTACATCATACATGTACACTTCTAATATAAGACTAATTTCCGACACCCAACTCAAAACTGACCAGCTGACGATCATGATCGTGCATCATGCGTGCATGTGTGCTTCATCATGTGCATGCAATGCAACTCCAAGTCATCAACTGAGAACTGCTCCGGAATGACAGGTGTGAAGGGAAAGAATGTCCTAGGAAAAACCGTCCGGGGAACAAAAGGTCCTATTGTTACATTCTAATCTCTGACAATTGGTTTCTATATGCATGCCGCTTAATCCGTCATTCAACAATAGAAGTGGACACTTTTTACAGGGGGACACTATTTACTGCTACACCGGATCCGATAGGCTGGCCTATTCATGTACTTAGGCCTAGTTAGTAGGGCCTACCTCAATTTTGCGAGCATCTACTGAATGTCTGACTATTCCGGCGATGACATGCTGCCTATGCATGGGGGCCTGGAGGTTTCACGGGATTATTTACCTGTCCTCAGCTCTCCAGTTTTTATAGAACCGCCGATAAAACCCTGGCGACTTTTCCGGCGAGGACGATTCACCATGCCATTCAGCCATTGTTTCACGAGAGGCCGCAGGGGAGGAGAACCAACAGAATGTTCGGAAGTGAGGGAATCAGCGGGCGTCAAAACAGGTGCATGGAACTAGCCAAGCTAGGCTTTTCGCCGTCTCTTCCCGAGCAAATTGAAGGCATTATTTTTTTCTCAACCAGTAATGACAATTCAGTTGCGTAGGCTAGTCTATTATGCATGCACAAGACTGGAGTATTATTCCATGTATTCGCGATGACGTCTTCGTACACAACCATGACAACAAAGGCGGGCGGCGTATGTCAATGAGGCATTTATGACTGGTCAGTCCATGGTTTCCACAGTCCAGTAATCCAGAGTCCATTGATCCATAGTCCATGTTTTTCGAACACCCTACTACTCCTAGTCTGATAAGCAGGGGTTTCAACTTGAATGATGCCAGTGAGGTAGCAAGGTGCTGACTCACCGTGGCGTATCAACTTGAAAATTATACCTAGGAATTTGAAACGAATCCGCATCTCGACTGGGAGCCAATAAAGCTCATTTGAGAATGGGCGTCATGTTTGCATGACGCTCCAGCTTCCTGCGGGTAACCAGTCGAGCAGCGGCACCCTGAAAGATCCTGTCAAGGTGTATCGGTTTATTCCATACATGTACTAACCCAAGCTTCATTACACACGGGTTACGGTCTACGAGCTTCGTTGTTTGCCTTGAATTTCAATTTGGGCTGGCACACATATCATAATCCTATTCTGACACATCCTCTTTCAGGGTGGAGGATTTAAGGTATTTTCAATGGTTATGTAGGCCTATGTGACTTTTGTACGTCATTTCCCCGTCGTGCAATAGCACGCCGCCCAGTTTCTATTTTTACCAGCGAAGGTTGGACAAATATTAGACAACAACTAGCTTTTACTGAGTGACCACATTGTCGAAGGTGGGACAGGACAAAAGCAGGGTCGGGCGAACATAATGAAATTGACACGGACGACGTCACTCGGGCGGTTCGCTATTTTCACAGCTCCAAAAGTGCACTTTATGACGGGGATTCCCTTCTCTTCCCAAAAGACATCGCAGAAGTGCACTCCTGGAGTCTTCGTCTGTGTCCCGTTTCCTGTAAGAAACGCGAACATCGTTTGTAACTGACGAAGTAGAAGCAGAATAGCACCACATTTTATAACATCAGACTGTCAAGGGCTGTTTCCACTACAACAGATTCCGCTGCGGTTTGTGGCGCCGGAGCGGTTTTCACAGGCATTGAGATAATTTTAACACGCCATGTATTGTTAAATCATCGAAGGATTATCGAAAACCCTCAGAAAACAGGCCTTCAGAAGCCAAACGATAAAAAATTACCCACGTGCCACACACATCCTCAGGACTGAAATATCAAGAAGGTTGTTGCCAGGACCGGAATAACAGAAGAACGTCCCCTGTAAAACTTATCCGCTTCTTCTGTTCCATGACGGATTTAATTGGCTATACAGAGATTACAATTTAACAAGAGGACCTTCTGTTCGCAAGACAGTTCTTCCTTCGGATATTCTTCCTTGTAAACTCGGAATCGGAAAGTGTCTTTGTTTTTCATGACAGAAGCATCTCGTTTAGCATTGTCTTGAAACCAGTCTATAGGAACGTAATATTTGTTTATGGGGACTGGGCATTGAAAGCGTAAAGATGATTCCATTTTGACTAAGCTGAAAAGCGTAGATGGGATTGTGTATAAATCTGTGAAGCTTTGTCACACAGTGGTCATCACTCTTGCGACGTGGTGGGCGAAAACTGACCAAGTAGTCATTCTTCTTGATATCCCTCACAACAAAAACAAATCGATCATGAGCAACTTCATATGATAAACCAATGAGGGCCGTCTTTCGCCAATATGGCTTTTGGCATGAGGGACGGATATTGTGACGGATTTTGTAGCGTTCATTCCACCTGTATATAAAGAATTCGTGCTTACCTTTGTTCAGAACATCATGCACCAGTACGATATCAATTGTTTTGAGCAGCACCCCATAAAAAGAAGAGCACAATGTCATTCTTTTACGAGGAATTGATACCATTGCTAACCTTTTCTTGATATATCGTGTGGGCCAAAAAAACGCATCGAACTTCAAATCTTGATTTCTCAACAACTGTCTGTTATAATTCAATGAAATTTGGTACCGTATAATGTAAAGTTGTTGTGTTTCACGTTTGAAATTTTTGCATTGATACCTTTGGTATTAGCACCGTATCACTCAATTTAAAAATCATTGTAAAAATGTGCGATTCCGGAATCCAGTAAGATAGGAAAAACCCGTCCCGAACTTCAAATTTCTATTTCTCAATAACTATTCATTATAACCCAATGGAAATTCACTCAATACTGTTCCGTGGCTATGCTTCTAAAGTGTGAAAGTTTCAACACATTATCTTTGGTGTTAAGATTCTGGTGCCAAATGTAAAAACCATAGTAATCAATCATCATATTTTAGGAGACAATGGTGAAACTTCGAAACGCTCGATTCCAATATGGCGTTATAGTAATGAGCGCCACAGCGTAGATATTGAAGTTATTGGTTTAATACTTTCACATATTAAGGGCAATATCATGGAGCAGTGTTAGGCAAAATTTCATTGAGTTGTAGTAAAGCTTTTATGAGTAATGAAAATTTAAAGTTTGGTAATTTTTTATCCACCCGTATTTTATCGGGTTCCGGAATCGCATTTTTTACAATGATTTTTAAATTGAGTGATACGGTGCTAATACCAAAGGTATCAATGCAAAAATTTCCCACGTGAAACAGAACATCTTTAAATGATACGGGTCCAAATTTCATTGAATTATAATGGACAGTTGTTGAGAAATCAAGATTAGAAGTTCGATGCGGTTTTTTTGGCCCACCCGATATAACGTAGAGGTCCCATTCTTAAGACTTGGACCTAACCTGACAAGCACAATGTGCCACGTTTTGCTGAGAAAACATTTCAGCTGCATTAAAACTAGCATTTCGTCTTCGCGATCCATTGTTTTCTGGCCAAAAAGGTTATACAGGGTGGTCCAAAAAAAATGGACAAGCATACTTCCACTACCCAGAGCCCAAAACTACTGATGGCATTGAGTGGAGCATTTTTCTAGAAGAATAAGGAGACCACGATATCCTGATTCGGTCCAGTGGTTCGAGCTTCAGACCCGATTTTGTAAAGCAAGGTCGAGGTCCTTGGTGAATTGTTCCACACAGAACAATCAAGAGCATACACAACAGTGTAGCCTTGTAACTGACAAAAGGATTATCCTGTGGAAAAGTCAACCAAAAAATGAAGTACAGGTACATGTAGAACATGAAAATCAAACTTTAGCATCGTTGGATAACAACTAATCCCCTTTATCAATCATGCTGAATTCGCCGTAACGGAAAATTAGTTATTAAGGACCACTGACTTTGCTTCACAAAAATGGCTCTGGAGGAAAAACTACTGGACCGAATCGAGGTATCTTGGTCTTATTTTTCTTCTAGAAAGATTCTCTATCCATTCATACTAGTGGTTTAGGACTGAGGGGGGTGGAAGTATGCTTGTCCATTTTTTTTGGACCACCCTGTATAGATGGTAGGGTTTAGAGGAACATGGAGTTTCGCTCATCAAAAGCCGTGTTTTCACTTTTGAAATCAAATGTATTTCAACAATTGAATCATTCTTTTTGCTGAGCTGTTCGATGTACAGGAAATTCATCCCAAATGCAAGAGAAGTATGCCGGTTGTTACCAATCAAAATGGTAGTAAGGTAGTTGACACTGAACGTAGGATACCTGCGAGGGTAATAGGAGCATGTATGAAATATCAGTTTAGTAAATTCGTTTCTATACGTATTCATCGGCATGGTGTAAATCAGGAACATGTTTTCATCTGCAGCGCGAACTGTGAGCGTACGCCTTGAAAAAAACGGGTAACTCCCGCCCAGAACATATCCACCGATGTTCTTCCTCTGAAATGTTATGAATAAATCGTCCAAGACAAAGATTTCATTTTCAGTTTTCTGTAGTTTTACAAAATCTTTGATTATAAAGGTGTCGACTTCAACATTGCAGTGACTCGATGATCTGGTCGAGTTCCCGTAGCTTCGTCTCTCTGGCATTAACAATTCATTTTCGGGGGAGGGAGCGGGGAGCAGATGCCCCCCCCCCCCCCCCCCNTAGTTCCGCATGTAGGGATCATCGTGTTCCGATCGCAATTAAGCTCTCCGCCTTACATTATAGCTCATTCAAACGACTGCTACTTCGAACCAACTTGTTGGCGGTCAAACACTAACGACAACACCAACATTGGAGACGAGTCAGGCAGAGCGTGATGTATGACGGACACCGATTGGCTTCAAATTTTTACTGGAGGAAGGTTGTGGCCTAGCAAGAAAATCCCCAAAATTTCAGTCCTAGAACCCCTCCGTTTTTATTTCCAGGGGTGCTGAAAGGGTCACCGTTGAGAAGGGCCAAATTGAGAATCTTGATAAAACATTCACTCTTTGAATATGAATATGTCGCTGTGCCTTCATCAGCCCACATTCATTTTTGCATTCACCAATCTACGATGTAGTGAAAACCTATTAGGTGCAGTATTTGGAGGAGGGTGCGGGTTGTCAAGAAGTTGATTTACAAAAGTTGATTGCTTCAAAAGTCAAGAAGTCGAAGTCATTCAAAACTTATTTTTGTTTAGTGTTGTAGTTGTACATTCTATATAAACCAAAGGGGTTTCGTGGGGGTTCTGGTAGGTTGGAAATCTCACTCGTGTGGTTTTCTTTTTGAAACCCCTACACCTTACAATGTAGGTTCGTCCAGTCTGTGTTATTATTCTATGCATTGAATATCGCGAATGAACAGGGCCATTAAACGCAATTTTGGTGTTAACCAACGATTCAGAATTATTTACCAACAAAACAAATACGAGCAGCAAATGGACACATGTACTTTCAACCTGAAGGTTATTCACTAAAATATTATCGTCATCTAATAGGGTTATCCGATTTTGTTGGTTCCTTGTTAGTAGCCTAATGCCCGAGTCACACGGTCCAATTTAATTTGATCAAAAATTTTGACAGAAAAATTGGATCGTGTAGATTGAGCCTAAGGCCACCATTATATAGAAGTATACGGTATACGAAAAGGCCGGTTAACAAAGGCTTCAGACGGATTCACGACCGTGCAGCCATTGTTAACCGACGTTTTCGTATACCGTATACTTCTATGGCATATACTGTGAATCGAGCAAGGTTTATTTCAATGAGTGGTTTACACAAGACTAAACTCTTCCGAGAGTACGCTTTTCGCTTATAGTTCGATGCATGTCCAATTTTTTACCGTAAACCGAATAGCGTGTAGCTGTATATAATAGGGGCCTTAGCCCTGTTTCCACTAGACCGGTTTCCACAGCGGTTTTGCGGCACCGGGACGGTTTTCACAGGCATTGGGACAATAAACGCGCCATGTATTGTTAAACCATCGAAGGATTTTCCAAAACCCTCTGAAATCGCAAAACGCAAACCGGTCTAGTATAGAAACAGGGCTTTAGGCTTGTTTCCACCAGACCGGTTTCCGTCGCGGTGGCCGCGCCGGTTTCCCGCGCCGGAATCCGCATCAAATGTTTTAACAGGTTTCCAAATATGTCTTTCCACTTGAGCGGTCCGGCAAAAATGATGTAAAATCCTCTGCGGGACGACGGCATAGGGTACAACCAGATTGCAAAGAAGGCATTCAGTGCGGCAAACCACACCGGTTGGTGCGGATGAAATTACACAATTTCAACTGGTTCAAGGATTCTGTTTCTTTATGTGATATCGCTTCAATGCCATATAAAGTTGTGCTCTACATGTTTTCCTCCATTTGAATCTGTATTTTGCCAGAAACAGGCCGGATGTATTCTTAGGAGTTGAGAATTCGGGGTGGAGATCAGGTTGACATGATCTCCCTTCTCCAGCTGAAATGTGGATCCGGAATGGAGGAACGAATTATCAAAAAACATTTGTTTAGGAATGGAAGGATGCATTCCCTCCATTTAGAAATAAACGGCTGCCTCTAGGCTACCTACGGCAGCCTACCCAGGACATGAATCTTACTAATTATCTTATAATTTTCTTAGTAAGTATCTTAGCTATTTCTTAGCAAGATCTTAGTAAGAAAAATCTTAGTAAGATTTTTTTTGCAAGATTCTTACGAGAAAAATCTTACCAAGATTTTTCTTGTAAGAATCTTACAAGAAAAATCTTACTAAGATTTTTCTTACTAAGATTTTTCTTACTAATATCTATGTCAGAAAAATCTTACTAAGATTTATCTTGTAAGAATCTTACAAGAAAACTCTTAGTAAGATTTTTCCTGCTAAGATATTGGTAGAAAAAATCTTACTAAGATTTTAGTCAAGAAAAATCTGACTAATATCTTAATAAGAATAATACTACTAAGAAAGTTTAATAACAAGATGATGTGATGCTTGTAAGGCCACACGCTCACTTTCCCACTGTGTATGGCGATCTGTTGCGATCCGTACTCTTCCTGAGAATACGTGGGAGGAGGTATTCCCCAACTCATAACGTCATCAGATTTGCATTTCCTAATAATAAAAATGAAATGTTAACACTGGACATTCAGTGAAAAATCACCTCAGTCATCGAAATGACCGAGGTTTTGAAGATTTTTTTTTCATTTACTGTATTAGATCAAGTAATTATTAAAGGGGCTGGAGTGGTATTGGATTCCTTGTTTGTTCAGTCGTTTCATGGATTGGATTCCTGTTGATGTCCCCATGCATTGTTTGTTACAGGATTAAGGGTATTGGTCTCTGGAGTCCATTGAGGAACAGGCGTAAAGGGAAAAAATGTCCTAGGAAATGTGTCCTGGGAACAAAAGATCCTATTATTAATCTCTGGCGATTGGTTTCTATAGTCATGCCGCTTATTCCGTCATTCAACAATAGAAGTGGATACTTTTTACAGGAGACACTCTTTGCTGCTACACCGGCACAACAAGCCCTGCCAATAGGGGGATCTAGCCTGGTTCCACTTGCCTCCACAGATGCCGTTGGGGTGGGAGAGTGTGAGCTCAACACCAAATCCCCCCATGACTTAAACCCCACCATCTCGGACTTTCATGAATTTGGTATATGAATGCCTGTTGAAACATTCCCACCAACCTCTACTCCCTGGAAACGAAGTGTGACCTTTTTTTACCGTATCCCGTATAACCGTTGTGGTGGAAACAGGCCTAAGGCTGCTTTTCCACGAGACGTTTGCGGGCGTGGAATAGGAGGTGGGCGCGGATGCGGGTGAAACAGCTAAAGGGAAATGCGTTGGATTGATCTTTTCTACCAGCGTCCGCCTCCTATTCCGCGCCCGCAAACGTCTCGTGGAAAAGCAGCTTTCAGCCCTGTATCCACTAGTCCGGGTTACCGCTGCGGTTTGCCGCGCCGGGATTTTTTCACAGGGTTTTGGATAATCCTTCGATGGTTTAACAATACACGGCGTGTTAATTGTCCCAATGCCTGTGAAAATCGCTCCCGCACCGCAAACTGCACCGCAAACCGTTGTAGTGGATACAGGCCTTAAAGCCCTGTTTCCACTAGACCGGTTTCCCGCATTGCGATTCCCGTGAGGTTTACCGCGACGGATTCCGTAGCGGCGGGAATTACGGGAAGGGGTTTCCACTTGTACGATTAACTGCAAATGAGTCGCTCTATAAAGTCTGGCATGTTTCTCGCCAAATACAGGTTCAAATGGAGAAAAAAATGTAGAGCACATGCCGCTTTATATGGCATTGAAGCGATAATACATAGAAACAGAATCCTTGAACCAGTAGTTTATTGAAATTGTATAATTTCATCAGAACCAACCGGTGCGGGTTCCCGCACTGAATGCCTTTTTTTGCAATCTGATTTTCCCCGTTCCCGTATCACCCCACAACGGAGATTACATCATTTTTGCCGGACCGCTCGAGTGGAAAGACATTATGGGAACTCTATTAAAGCATTTGATGCGGATCCCGGTGCGGGAAACCGGTGCGGCAACCGCGACGAAAACCACGCTTTTCCGGACCACCCGGGGGAGGGGCGGGGGGGTTGCCCTCCCGCCCCCTCTAGCTTCACCTCTGGTTGTGATGACAAATGTTTGTCAAGAGCCCCCTGGGCAGAGTAGACCTACACGTAGGGGACGTACAGTAAAACCTCGCATGCACTTGCCCAGAATCAAACGTTAATCTACTGAGATCGAAATAGGCCGAAGTAGCATTCGTTCCAAGCTGGTACCCTGCAAGTGGCATGCATGTACGGCTCATTTTGCCGAAATCTAAAATTTCGCTGTGAAAATATCATCTTTTCCTGATTTACACAGCAAAATGTGGGCGGGCAGAACCTAATGATGCTTATGAATATTAAATACGTACTTGCTGTGTAATAATGAAACAGCATCCTTGAACCAGTAGTTTATTGAAATTGTATAATTTCATCAGAACCAACCGGTGCGGGTTCCTGCACTGAATGCCTTTTTTGCAATCTGATTTTCCCCGTTCCCGTCGCACCGCTGCGGAGATTACATCATTTTTGCCGGACCGCTCAAGTGGAAAGACATAATGGGAAATCTATTAAATTTGATGCGGATCTCGGCGCGGGAAACCGGTGCGGCAACCGCGACCGAACCCTGTCTAGTGGATACGGGCCTTTAAGACCGTGTTTCGACGAGGCGTTTGCGGACACGGATTAGGAGGCGGGCGCGGGTGCGAGTGAACTAGCCAAAGGGAAATACGTTGAATCGATTTTTCCACCCGCGCCCGCCTCCTAATCCGCGCCCGCAAACGCCTCGTGGAAACACGGTCTAAAGGCCTGTATCCACTACAACGGTTTCCGTTGCGGGAGCGATTTTCACAGGCATTGGGACAATTAACACGCCATGTATTGTTAAACCATCGAAGGATTATCCAAAACCCTGTGAAAAAATCCCGGCGCGGCAAACCCCAGCGGTACCGGACTAGTGGATACAGGGCTCTAGGCTTGTTTCCACTAGACCGGTTTCCCGCATTGCGTTTTGCGATTCCACAGGGTTTTGGATATCCTTCGATGGTTTAACAATACATGGTGCGTTTATTGTCCCAATGCCTGTGAAAACCGCCCCGGCGCCGCAAAACCGCTGCGGAAACCGGTCTAGTGGAAACAGGGCTTTAATCTCCGCTGCTACGGGATCCGTCGCGGTAAACCGCACGGGAATCGCAAAGCGGAAAACCGGTCCAGTGGAAACAGGCCTTAACTCTCGGTTTCTCAGCGGCAGAAAGTCATATCCAATGCATTATCATCTTGTTGTGCGAATCTCTCCCATATTCTTCATTTACCATACGATTTTAGGCTTCCGAAATTAATGTTTCTGTCAAAGGACTTTTCCGGACAGACGTATGAGAATATCTTACCTCCAAGACCATTAACTTGGCATCTATTTCTGAAAGCTTTATCATTTTCAATGTCCGTCTTTCACGCGTAAAACTTTGAATCGATTTACTTGGAAAACACGATCGTGTTTTCTGAGAATATAAAAACAGACGAGCCTTGTGCAAATGGAGGGGGCAGTATAGAAGCGACCTTGTTTTATAACGTATCTTGAATAATCCGGGTTCATACCTTTCGAACCCCGAATTACAGTATCTCCAATTGACACATCGTTTAATCCCGAATGTCAGTATCAAGAAGTAAAAATATTGACATGCATTCATTTTGGGTTCTCCGGTGTGTGCTTTAACTTACCGGAATAAAAGGAAACAACTTCAAACCATGCACGGATGAAACCTTTTGAAAATTCTAACATGGTCTTGGACTGACGTTCGTTGTAATTTTGTTCACTCCAACATAAATCCACTTTGTTTCTCTTTGAAAAAGGCTAGTTTGCCAGGCAGTGAAGTGTCGGTAGTTCTCAGCTCATATGACGTACTCGCTGTCGCCAAAGGTAATTTCGACATCAGCTCAAAAATTGACAAAACAATGATCTTCTAAGATTAGGCCCATCTCGGTAATTTTCCTTAAGGTACAGTCATTGACATTAGTTTATCTACACCTACTACCTTGAATATTTCAAATACTACTGGGCCAATTTTAACACGGTTTGTACCACATGAAAGTATATCACCTTGGTCATATTTCTGCATCAAAATGTTGGAAATTTGGAAATATCATAATTATGTAATAGCTCATTAGAAAACCCCCTAAAAATCAACATTTTTATTATGGAATTTTTTTTGTGACTTTTGTTACAGGGTTGATAGAGTGGATGTTTCTAAGGATTTTGGGCTTTGTTTCATCAAAATATCTCGAGTGGTTGCTGAGATATTTGAGATTATCGAAATTTTGATAATTTGAGATTTTCGTGTTTTTCAGGAAATTTTGATGCCATCAGTTAAAGCTAACCTCAGAATATGGGTTTACAATAATTTTGGAACTTTTTGCGTTAACTGGGCCGAGATATTCATATTTGAAAATACCCCCTTAACTTAAGACATGCTTAACTTCTAACCAGTTTACGCTATAAGTTCCAAAACTTCATAATCCTACGTTTTTAGGTGAGCTCTGTCTACTAATATCAAAATTTTGTGAAAATTTGGAAATTCTCAAATTATCGAAAGTTTGATAATCTCAAATATCTCAGCAACCACTCAAGATATTTTGACGAAACAAAGCCCAAAATCCTTAGAAACTTCCACTCCATCAACCCTGTAACAAAAGTCACAAAAAAAATCCATAATAAAAATGTTGGTTTTTAGGGGGTTTTCTAATGAGCTATTACATAATTATGATATTTCCAAATTTCCAAAATTTTGATGCAGAAATATGACCAAGGTTATATACTTTCATGTGGTACAAACCGTGTTAAAATTGGCCCAGTAGTATTTGAAATATTCAAGGTAGTAGGTGTAGATAAACTAATGTCAATGACTGTACATGTATTTCCCGTTACGGTTTCCGTGTGATCTTATTCTTGGCTTTGCCGGATTGTCAGATAGAACGAAAAAATAAATTGCAAAATTCAGTGACGAACATACACATTTCACCATTATAATAAATAAATCAAAAATAAAGGTTTAACTGCGAACGATGAAGTAACTGAGCGATACACTTCATGTGTTGCCACCAAATATCTCTCACTGCTTAAATTTTAACTCACGTAGTAGGCACGAGCTTTAACTTTTTTACGGTAGTGGGGAACATGAATCTGTCAACTTGATGTGTTGAATTCCATTTCTGAGGATAACAGAGCTATTTCCTGCACAATAAGTGTTCCATGTGCAAATTAATATACACACACTGATCATAAGTATTGCAACATAGGTTTTTTTCTTAATTTCTCTTATGGCTTTACTACTTTTACAACTAGAAATATATATATAGGGGAGTCTATGGCAGAACATGCTGCTGGCAATATGGATTGAAAAATCTCACTGTTGATGAAAATGTCAAGCCACGAAAACGAAAAATCAAAACATGAAAATGACAAAATCTTCATGTGATACTGGACCACTCTTCCTTTTCAGGATAATGAAGCCTGTTGATGAGCAAGGATTTACAGGAAAAATATCAACTGTGAACAAAGATATTTGATATTATCGAAAAATATCAAAAACTGAAAAAGTGAGATTTTGCATGAGATTCCACTGTGGATGAAAAGCTGCCATCCCATGTGTCTCAGCCATGCCAGTTTCACCCAATGAAAGGCTACAGTTATCAAGAAAATTTAACTTTTCTCACCCCCCCCCCCCATTTTTGACAAAATTGGCCAATTTTTATATTAAATAACAGGAAAATGATGCGCATTTTCGGCGCAATTTTGTCACAGTTGTGAATGAATTTCAGTTGTCTTCGTTTTGTAAAAATCTGGTGGTCATGCACTTGAACCCTTTCGAGATAGCAAATTGGTGATATTTTGATATTATGATATTTTCATGATAAATCCACTTTTCCTCAAAACCTTTCGAACCAACAGGTGTATAACAACTCAAAAGTATCATATCCACATTTGGGAATCAAACATTGATGACTGACTACCGAGAAATTAAGAATAAATCTTTGTTGCAATACTTATGATCAGTGTGTTTACGTTAGTCTACTCAAATGTACATGTACACAGATCACCCTGCGCTCTCATCGTTCGCCGTGGGGTTCTCAATAATACCGTCCTTTTGTATCATACGATCAGCTAGTCTGAATTCAACAAAATTTGTACTGAACGTGCAGAAGGGTTTGCATGTCATATACCGGTATATGGAAAAGAGTCAGAATGCAAGTCTGTTAAGGTTTAAAGGGATACTGTCCACATTTATAAAATGCTAAATTTGTAGGTTGAACTTCTATGTTTGATTCCTTTATCATTTCCGCTATTAAAAAGAGGCTCTCTCACCGAAAGATCTCCGAGTTCAGTTAGGATACGTGTCCTTTTATTCACGGATTGTAGGAATTTCAAGACACACGGATGCCAATTTTTTTACTTTTTACATGCTTCTTCATCAACCGTATCAAAAATGCAAATGTAGTGTATATGTAAAGGCATAGGCCCCAATTAATGGGTTGTCGTTTCCCAAAAAAGTTTTTTGTTCAAAATTCAGTACCAACGAAAGGAAAATGAATAGCTAATCCTGAATAGCTAATGGATAGTCATGGCCTGGTGGTCGAGTGGTCTAACACGCTTGATTTTCAATTCTAACAGGGTCAGTGCGTGGGTTCGATCCCCGGCCAGGACACATACAAGTTGTGAAAAAAGTTTAGGGTCTGTCGGATGAGACTGAAAGCCGTGGTCCGTTGTACCTGAGTGTCTATGCCAGGGCAAGTAAAAGACCCCACACAGGTGGACAGTAGCTTGTCGTGGACTCCATACCATAGTATAAGCTTAAGACCCTTAAAAGGGTTATGAAGCTTCCAAACGATGAGGGAATGAGGTTACTCATATATTCAATTACAAAAATATTGCACACACACCTTTTGCACAGAATTAGGGAGACGTATGTAATTTTATCATTATTAGGTGCCGTCTTTTAACGTAGGCACAAGCTGTGGTAACAAGTAATGCGTGCAACCGAACAACATACATGTATTCATCCACGACGTGAATATCCAATGGCGGCGATTTATTTCTCCAAGTTGTGAAATGTGGAGCACTCAGTCATCCGCGGAACAGTTGGTCGCTGTCGTGCAGTTTGAATTAGGCAGAATGTGGGGACATCGGCTTCTGGACTGTTCTCACCGTGTCTGATTTGCCATACGCGGCACTGTCCAGAAGTTGGTTTGTATCATCCACAGTTGAAGGAATAAAGGAGATATTCATATTGCTACGATATAAACAAAAGAAAGCAGTCTGTTCACTCCTGAAGAGCATGATTATCCATTTCTTTGTCGAAATTTGGTATTCACGAAATATTCTAATTCATCTGTGTGCTGTATCAACGGGAGACAGACGGTGAACTTTAAGTCCATATAACGTCGACACATCATAATTCAAGGCTGGAGCACAAATTCGAAAAGTTCGGGGGAAGGCAAGTCTGAAACATCGGGTGCTTCATACTTGAAAAGATTTTCAACAGTATTTCGCTGCTCTTTGATTCAATTTCCTGACATTTGAGATGCGAAACCAATTTTCGTGGCTCTCTCTCCCTGGTACATGTAGAGTGTGTACATGGAGCAACTGGAAGTCACTGCCTAACTACACAATCAGATCTACAGCTTCAAGAATTTTGATGCAGAATATGAAATGTATGTAGACTGGTCCAATATTCACAAGGGACGCATACAACAATACTGTATGTCAAGAAGTTGCAATCGATTGACCAAAACCATCGATTGTATGCATTCTAAGTGATTCACTAAATTTCTGCCTGTTTCCCCCCCAAGCTCGCGAACCATAATCATCAATTTAAAAAAAGCTGTCTTGAGCCCGATAACGATGTACATGTTTTATTCATGGATTCTAGAAGTTTCAAAACACATCAATCCTTTTCACATATAGGCCTACCTTCATCAAGTGTATTAAAAGTCGTAATACATCATTGACATTAAACTTCCCCGGCAGTTTCAAACCGCTACCCACTGCGTTATCCGCGCTTAGAAACTGCTAGTCTCGCTCAACCAGCCCCTCGGTCATACTCCGAGGTCGTCAGACCGAGGGTCTGGCACGGAACGCAATTCTCATTGTAGTGACCTAATTTCGATGATTCGAAATGAGGTCAGCTTCGCTGATTGGCTAGTCACTACCAATGTATTGTGCATGCATGCATGCAGTGCAGTGTAGTTGTGTTCTACGTCATCAGTCATCGCGTAGATTGTCCGCCATGATGGTTTTACAACTACATTACAAGTCAAAGTAACCATACGGACCAGACTCTAAAATTGGAAATTTATTGGAAATTGCAAGAGTCTGGTGGCACGAGACTAAGAAACATGCCATTAATGACGCCAATCTCAACTTATGACCAACAGACGGCGCTCGCTGTCGATTCGGGGAATCCCCGCCATTTGGGAATCTGCGCGATACTCGCCAGTAAAACGGACCAAATTAGTGATTTTCGGCCAGCGTTCATGAGGCAACTGGATTATATACCCTTCAAAATGTCCAAAACGTGGGGGCAGACTAACAGGTGCGTGACAACATAGTCTCGCGTCACCAGCCTCTCTCTCTTACAGGAGAGAGTCTGGTAGCAAAGGCCAAAACTTTCGTTACCGCCAGGTGGCGAGTGTCCAGCTCAGAGCATCCGAATCTGATTGGCCAACGGCTGATTAAACATGGCTGCGCCCATGAAACGCATGATGAACGAACAAGGAACGAAATAGTCCGAGGGAAACGGCACGTTTTATCGTGGTTTTCACCGAGTGATATGTAGACAGCGATCGAGCCTGGCCGTTTGAGGTGGATCGCTGATGAAATAAAGTGGAATTGTATTGTATCAGGATCGATTTACCGTCTGGCTGAACTTCGACTCCCTGGTCGGACGAAGTGACCTAATCCATGGCACAAAATGTAAGTCCTATTGTACAATCGGCTTATTCCAGCAATCGATGACCATGGATAGTCGTTCCTTCCGTGCTAAAAAGGTAAATTTTCCCTCAGACTCATTCGTTCGTCATGCGTTTCATGGGCGCAGCCATGTTTAATCAGCCGTTGGCCAATCAGATTCGGATGCTCTGAGCTGGACACTCGCCACCTGGCGGTAACGAAAGTTTTGGCCTTTGCTACCAGACTCTCTCCTGTAAGAGAGAGAGGCTGGTGACGCGAGAATAGTGACAACATTGCTCATATTTGCAAACGGCGTTGATCTTGTTGACTTTCCAGTCGCGTAAAGTATGAATACACAGTGTACATTTTGTACACATATCATAGCCATTCAGAAAGTGTGTTACTCCGGCGTCGGCTAAACCCGTAATGACGGCTCGTGATTGGATATCTCGTCAAACAGCGCCAAGTGTTGACTATAAGTCAGTTTTGGTACCAATTATGCCAGTGTTTAGTGGGTCTATACCTACGGCCAGCTAAACATTGGGGACGAGTGTACATTGATACAGTAGTTCCCCGTATACCCCGCCGTGACCCAAAACCCGATCAGAAAATTTTCTAAGTCCAACGACGATGTCAATTCATCTATACTACTAAAAGAACAAACTTCCACGGAAATAAAGACAACTACCGAATATGTGCCTTTCAAACCTTCACACATCTTTCAAGTACAGTCTTGCATGTCTTGGGTACAAAACCTCCCCTTCTCAATGTAAACTTTCGCCGAGA
This sequence comes from Notospermus geniculatus, assembly GCA_002633025.1. Classification (NCBI taxonomy): domain Eukaryota; kingdom Metazoa; phylum Nemertea; class Pilidiophora; order Heteronemertea; family Lineidae; genus Notospermus; species Notospermus geniculatus. Next base: position 29,146 of record NMRB01004635.1, read on the forward strand.
AAGTGGACTTTGAAAGCATTTTTCTCCACGATAAAATTGTAAACATACGAGCCGAAGGCCTACGGAAATTGCCGATCATTTCCGACGCTTCCTCGAAGACAATGAGACTAAAACTCCACAGGAGAGCAGCACGGTCCTCACGGAAGAGGTGGCGAGGTTGTGTTGTTCTTTCCGTCATGCGAGTTCACGTTCGTTGATAAATGACACTCTATTGGACATGTTCGAGCGCAAGGTATGCCAATTTATCTTCGAAAATAAGCCAGAAAACTGTGCAAACCGAAATATAAGTTGAAATACGCCTGGGCCTATCACAATCTGACCATCGAATTTCATCGGCATAGGCCAATGTCCATGATTTGTGATGTGCCAGGCCCAGTACGGTAGATGGTCAGTGATGGTAGGTAGGCCTACAGACGTGTGCCAACGAATGCATGAATGTGCAGTTCCTTTCAACACATATCGGCATGGATGGTCGGCCTCATTTCAAAATGGTGTGCATATATGCAGTGGTGTATCGAGGCCTACTGTATAATACATATGGATACGTAAGTCTTTCATTATCACTGTGTTAATGATCAATCGATCTGTGATGATGATCAATCGATGACGACTGATCGATCGTCATCGATCGATCAATGACAAATCAATCGATGACGATCGATTATGATCGATAATGATCAATTATGATCAATCGATGATGATCGATGGTGATTGATGATGATCGACCAATGACAATTGATGATGATCGGTTACCATCGATGACGATCGCTCAATGGTGATCGATGACGATCGATCGATGACGATCGATCAATGATGAGCGATGACAAGCGGTCGATCACACGATCAATGATGATTGAATGTTGATGATTGATCGATTGTGATCGAGCAATGACGATCAATTTATGACAATCGATGACGATCGATGATGGTTGATGATGATCCATCATGATCGATGATGATCAATTGATGATCGAAGACAATAGGTGATGATCGATTACGGTTGGCGATCAATGACAATTGGAAATGACTGAGGACGATCGATGACGATCGAAAGTGATCAATGACAATCGAAAACGATAGATGACAATCGATCATGATCAAAGACGATAGAAGACGATCGATCAATGACGAACAATGACGATCGATCGATGACAGTCAATCGATGACAGTCGATCGATGATGATCAATCGATGATGATCGATGACGACCGATGATGGTTGATGACGATCCATCATGATCAATGACGATCGATTGATGATCAAAGATGATAGATGGCGATTGATGATGTTGGACTATTGATTGAAGACGATCGATGATGATCTAAGACAAAGATAACGATGAATCGATGACGGTCAATGACAATTGATCGATGATGATTGATGACAATCGATGACGATCCATCACGATCGATCGATGATCGAAGGCGATAGATGGTGATTGATGATGTTGGACTATCTATGATGATTGAAGACGATCGATTACGATCAAAGACAATAGATAACGATCGATTGATGACGATCAATGACGATGAGAATCGATCAATGATGATAATCGATAAATATGACGATTGATTGATGATGGTCGATCAATGACAGTTGATTGATGATGATCGATCGATGATGATGATCGATCAATGATGATCCTTGATGATCGATGATGATTGATGACAGTCGATGACAATCGATACCAGTCGATCGATGATCAATGACAATCGATGACAATCAATTATGATTGATCGATCAATGACAATAGTCGATAGTGATTGATGACAATCGATGATGATCGGTGATGATCAGTCGATGACAATTGATGATTGATGATGACTGATGATGTTTGATGACCACCGATGACGATTGATTGATGAAGATGATCGATGACGTTCAGTGACCATTGATGACGATCGATTGACAAGTGATGACAATTGGTACAAAATGTACTGATATGATATGTCATGCGAATCATGTCATGATATTCATAAAATATCACGTGATGTGCCATGCAAAGTCAACACGGTGTGTTGGCCAAGAGACTAAGCCTGCTATTGACGTCGTTGTGTGCCAAACATGCGGTGCATTTGACATGATGTGCACTGCGAATTATGTTTATACAATAATAATATCATGTGACGTGGAGTGTCAGATTAACTCAGTGTGTTTGGCCTTGGATCTCTGCCTACTATTGTATTGCCACAATAGTCTCTATCACTAAAAAAGAGTGCAGCACCTGACGGGGCAGCGTCACGTGGCACGTCATTTCTGAACACCATGACGTGACTCGAAAAAAATAGGTTAACATTATGAAATGACGTGCGCGACGTCATGACGCTGTCCCGTCAGATGCTGCACACTTTTGGAGTTATATCTTCATGGGACATGATATGCGGTGCTATCTCAAATTTGCAGTCAAATTTTCACAGTGCTTTTATTTTTAATTCCATTACAGATTTTGTCAAGCATCATGCAAGATACTAGTAAGCTATGTCAGTCAAGCAAGTGCAAGTTGTCAACGGCAGCGATTTCATCAGTAACGTGTCGAAGTACACATATATTTTAGCATCAGGATATCACTCAAACTGTACCTAATATTGCAATAAACTAGCTACTGTAGCCTACTACTTTAGTCTGAATATTTCTCACGTTTGGCTCTGGAACGGCTGTTTGTCAAAATGGAACAACAATGAGAGCAAGCAAAATAAAAGTCATGTTGGTTTATTGCGTTAAAGTTGCCCTTCCACAGCTTATTGGCCTTTCCTATGATAAAATAATCCAACCTCCACTCCGAGCTCATACTAGCTCTTTTAAGTGAAAGCCATGTCAACGGGTTCAATCTTGCTAGTTACTCATAAGACAGAGAAAGCCTGGACATAAACAAACAATGAATTTCGTGGCCCGCGAAAATACCCGTGATACATTGTCTTTAACTACAGTATTGGATAATAGTGTCGGTGGCGCCAGCTGTCGACAGAAAGCGGCAATACCGTGGTCCTTTAAGAGTGTTCGGGTTTTAAACTGAGATCCTGCTACAGNACTCATGAAAAATACACATTTCTTAACCGCCTGAGGGATTTGCCCCCTCTGTCCCCGTCTAGCCACGCCCCTGTTGGTTCTAGTGTATCGTCGACTTCAATGTGGTTGAATGGAGTCTACATCACTTCACAGCCCCCTGCCCCATTTGCACTGCTGAGGCCCTGGGGCCATATGCATAAAACTACTTAAGTATGAAAATCCCAAAGGATTCCCTCAAACCACCACTAAAGTGGAAATCTTAACTTAAGGGAGATGCAGAAAGCTACTTTGGAATAGTGAAAGCCTCAAAATCACCCTTAACTCTGAGTGTGGTGACAGTTCCCTTAACTGACTCCTTAACTTCACAGTTGTGACAGGCACAGGTTGGAATATGCTATCCATGCTGTTTTTTAATGCATGCTAGCCAAATAGGCCGGGGAAATTATGTGCTAGGCTAGTGTGGGATAGCATTGAACTGTGCCAAGGATTTTGATTTGACAGACCATGTATCCACTTTCTGTCCTACCAATTTGGTAACCTCTTTTTTGTTTTCCACCGTTAATAGCCATTTTACACAGTTCCAAACATACTAAAATGTCCATTACAGCATTGCCTGCAGTCATGTTCATGTACATGCAGCCTACATTTGAGAAACCTTCCTTAAGTATAACACTCAAGAAATCTGGGAAACCCCTTGAATACTGAAATTTCATTGGCTGACACCACAATTCCTGGAAATACTTTAGTTAAGGGTTGCCCTTAGCTGAGTATGCCCTTAGTTTGTTTTATGCATACACCTTAAGTATGGCACTTGGTAAAGTGAAATCCTTAGACTTTAAGGGTAAGTTTTACACTTAACTTAAGGAAGTTTTATGCATATGGCCCCAGACCTTGGACACTTTGGGCCGATTTCACAAAGGGTGTACCTTCGTCGGATGCGTGGTGGAAGTGCGTGCATTTAGTGAAATTACACGCGTCCAAGCCTTAAACGCCCTTCGTGAAATCGGCCCTTTGAGTCCAGTAAAGCCGGTGACAGACTAGCGCGACGCGGGGCGGAGCAAAGCGTTTTCTTTTGTGTTTTCAGGCACTACTGAGCACCATGTGCAGTGGAGCGCAAAAACACAAAAGAAAACGCGTCGCGTACGCACTAGTCTGTCACCGCCTTTAAAATTCCCTTCGGACAGCAACTCAGACATGCCAATGCATGGGACAATTTGGTCATGTTCATGCACAAAATCGTTCAGTTTGGAGAACCAACAAGATGATGTAACAATGTAAAGGCCCATCCATAATCGACCGCAATCCGCTCGCTCTTGGAGTAACGCATGAAACTGATCGCAGGTTTGTTTCCAAGGCGTGAATGCGCACACACATTGAAACTGATCATAGTCGTCGCAAAATCCGGACGGAGTATGAACGAACCCTAAAGGCGGTGACAGACTGGCGCGTAAACAACGCGTCGGGAAGCGTTCAACCAATCAGGGAGGCGGTAACACGGACCGAAACACCCACCGAACTATCTGATTGGCG
>NMRB01004636.1:8504-20330 GCA_002633025.1 Notospermus geniculatus
CTTTGACCCACATTTTATAAATAGGAGTAGGTAGGATGTTTTAACGTTGTCAAAATATATATCTAGGTACCATAAAAATATATGGTAAATTTCAGTCAGATTCGACGTCAAATATGGCCGCCAGGGAGCCATCTTGAAAAATGGACTTCGACCCACACCTCATAAATAGTGGGAGCTAGGATGCTTTAACTGTGCCTAAATATGTGTCTTGGTACTGTCTACTTATATGCCAAATTTCGGTTCAATTGGAGTTCAACATGGCTGCCAAGCTGCCATCTTGAAAAATTGACTTTGGCCATATCTCATCGGTAGTAAATGTTACGATGTTTCAGTGTTGTCTAAATATCTATGCAAGTATAATCCTGTACATTCCTGCTGATATTTCAGTCCCAACGAACGTCACGTGTGGCCACCAGGTGGCCATCTTGAAAAATAGAATTTTTGACATCTGTGACCTAGACAGGAAAGCAGTTTGTTCACAAATACCACTTGTATTCATTGTATTCAGAAATTGTACTCCTTCCGGGTGCCATCACCTGAGTTTATGTCATTGACTGATAATACTGATCAGATCATAAAAATACTTCTTGGTTTGTTCAGCTTCATCTTATCTGTACTGATCCTTCAACATTCACCATGAGAGTCATAGTTTCACACTTAACCATGGAGACTTGTCACAGAGGTGAGCACAATGGCCCTGGCCATTTCATTTGTTATTACATCTCCTGTTGAAATACTAACAAGTTACGTAAGGTTTTAAATCTCATTCCAGTGTGGATGCTACTATGAATTGTTAAAACAAATCACGTTTAAACTGATCTGACTGCTCGTCGATTTAAATTCATTCTGAATTGGTAAGTCAAAGCTAGTTGTCACTGATTTTGTTTTAAAGGGATAATACAAAGCACATTGCATTTAAAATGTATTACCAGGACATTGATTACCAACCTGTGCATTGTCTTTACACTGATAATGGATCATTCAGAAATACATGTACATCAAATATGTCACTACTTTATGTTAATGAATAAGGCTGCCCCACGGAAAAAAGTTTCCACTTCTTTAATTATTTTGAGTTTGCCTGAAGTCTAATGTGATATCAAAGATTTGTTTCAGCCAAGTACACAATCGACTCTTCCAAAATCTTCTGTTGGAATCCAAAGAACACACGGAATGAAAGGAATACCACAACAGGTCACCTCGAAGGAAGACAATTTTTCAGCCAAGGTAGGTAAATGCATATCCTTTGAAACTACAAGTGGTATTTGAGAGTAAATGTTTATTTCTACTTTATCATTTGTTTTCGAGCCCACAGTGCAGGCCATTTCAAATTGTAATAGACCTAGTGTATTCCAATCAACTTACCTTGATCCTGGTCACTCTCATCTGCAAACCTCAAAACTTCCACCCAGTCCAAATTCCCCTACACTTAACCAGTCTCCTTCAATTACAGGTGATTGTTCAGTATCAAGGAGGAAAACCAAGAGTTAGGTACCTGGGTCCTGAAGCAGTAACAGAGGTTTCAATTGTAAGGGGACTTGTTGCAGTTGGAGGCCGTGGGCGAAAGCAGGTGATAAATTCTGTATCAAAGAATGGTGAATACAGGTATTAATCTAACTTTGCCCTTTTAAAATTTTCAACAAAGAAATACACTTCTAATTGAATAGAAATGATAGAGGATTTCATTGAGTCCGAAACAATGCAAAAAAAGGTTGCAACAATGCAAGTGGTCATTTGTTAGTTGCCATTGCATCGTACAGCAATTCATTAACTCCTGTATAATTTTAAAACATTTTTTTTCAGGGAACTAATGACGACTACTGTATTATCGGCATTGGATGATGAGTGTAAAGCACTGTGCTCCACCGCCAATCCATCAACATTCCGCCTCAGCTCAGTAGAAGAGCTCATCAACTTTGACATCGATACTCAGATTGAACATCTCAAAGATCGAGCAGGACTTCTTCTTCAGATTTTGGAGACAGTAGGCCTATTAGGCAAACGCAATCTACACATATTTGAAAACATAGAAAGGCTTTTAACCACTGTTAATAAGCGTGCAATGTATGTGGCATGTTCCGTTTTGTTGCATCAGCGAAACGTTCACCTTTCGTCAGTTATGTACATCATTTCATTACTGTTAGACCTTGGATGTGCAACAGATTCCACCCTACGAAAATGTCAAAAACTGGGTTTACCTGGGTTTACCATCTATTTTGGCTAAGAAACAAGAAATTGTGAAGCACCATAACCAGCAGATTGAGGAAGGTATCTCAGCAAGGGCTGAAATGTTGGAAACGTGTACAGTGTTGAAGGTGTACATGGAACCAGTCAAAATCGTCTCACTTCGAAAATTTGAGTCAGTTTGTGAATTTGTCACTTGGATTTTTAGACAGGATCCTCCCCCTTCCACTGTTACAGCTGCCTTGATTGATAGGCTACACTGTCGGCAAAATATCCAGCTTGGGATATTTTGGGGGATAACCTAGACCATACTGTGAAGACCCATCATATGTCCAAGTTACACAGAGGTCAAGACATCCACTGGTTTCTTCTTCTATGTTGTGAGTTGAGAGTCCGGCCTCCACTTGGACTCTCCCAGGTACGTCCTCGGAGGAATATACCGGATGTGCCAAATGAGGAGTTTCTGCCCACAACAGAGGATTCTCAGTCGCACAGAGATAGTTTCATTTTTCATGTCATGGAAGTCCTTGTCAACCACATCTCTTGGCTCCATAACTTCAGAGATGCTCTCCCTTCATCCCTCATGATTTTGTGAGAGAAATGTCAGCGAAGTCATCATTCCAAGTGCTTGATTTGTTGGAAAAGAGTGAAAACAAGGCTGATGAGATGATTGAGATTCTCCAGGAGGTACATCAATTCACACCATCAGATGGAAATACAGAGAATGACAGATTAATCTTTGGTGGGGATGAACTTACCAATGAGCGGGCATACCAAGCCCAACTTGATATGCAGAATGGCACCACGGAATCTGATTGTTTGAAGGGAATTATTCTTGGGACTGAGGGATTACACCTCTGCATGAACATAATGCAAATACATAATGGAGTATTTTTACTCGAAGTCGAGTGTGAAAGACCAGGACACATTGTACAACCTGAAGGTTCTCCTTGAGAGGAAGGATATCAAATTGGGCATGACAACTGGCTACAATGCATGCAGACATTTTGTCGACGATATTCTTGATGCTCACATTGTCGCTAGTTGTTTGTCAGTCTTCAATGTGAAGTCAATGGAAGAAACACCAACTTCACCACCATTGTTGGATATCTGCGACAAGGAGAAGAAGTTGGCTTACATCAGAGACATTGCATCACAAGTTGTAGATTCTCTGTTTCTGATAGATTGTGCTGTGGATGAACGAATGGATTTTGTAGCAAATCCTACAACTCACTTGGATGGATGAAAAGTCATTTGAAGCGCAAGCACTTGGTTGACATAGAAATAGTTTCTCCACGAACAAAGGAGGAACAAACCAAACTGGACGCAAGGGCCCAACGCGCCGTGTAGCGGCCAACAGCGAAGCTAGCCAAAGATTTTTCACGGGTCAGTCAATAGAATTGGACTCCTAGATGAAATGCGTCTAATGTTCAGATGGAATATACCGGACGGTTGGTTCACGTTTTTAGTGGCTGTGAACGTAGATGGGTACAATATGTAGCGATATGCTGACAGATTTGCTGGGGACTTGCTCTGTGAATGTTGTAAAATGCGATTTTCGGAAGATTATTCTGATTTGTAACGTCATTTCTAATTAACATAAAAATATGTTGAGTAGCTGGGATATGTTTATAAACATTTATTGAGCAGCCACCGTCATGACGTGGCCGGCTGGCGCATCGGTAGAGCGTCCGGCTCTGAATCCGGGGCACCGGGTTCGAGCCTTGCGATAGGAATTTTTTTCACGTGTCTGTTTCTCTGTTTATTTTTTTTGGCTGAAAACGTTTAGTCGCAGGATGAATATCTCCCCAGTCCTTCCATTTCCCTACAAATCTGCATTTGCTAATAAATACTTATAACCACAGATCCCTGTCAGCTGCCCTGCATTCAGAGAGACTTTTCACTAAAGTCTCTCTGAATGCAGGGCAGCTGACTACCATCCACATTCCCCTCCCAGTCACCAAAAATATCAATACCACAACTAACGTTCAAGACTACTGGATGGAAAGTACAATTATGAAAGTTGCTTTGCTCTTCCGTGATACACGAGACTGTTTCAAAATGGGGGATGGGGACAGGCTTTTCCGAAACCTGAAGTTCCTTATGCTGCACTTTGACAAAGGAAAGCATGTCAAGTATCGCCTATGGTCATGGCGCATGCTGGCCTATGATTTGGCTTTACTTTCTGAATCGGAACGCCACATCTACAGAAATAACATTTCTGTGAACAAGTCCGAGTTTTATTGGTCTTTCCCAGGGTAGCCCAATACCTCGTTTTTGTATGCAAAAGGGGTTCATAATGGGGGTAATTGAAGTGTTCATTCTGCATGAACTACTATGGAGGAATCAAAGGATTGACGTTCCATTGGATTGGACAATGTTTGTTTCAGGTCATTTGAAAATGACACAGACCAGATTTCTGGAAAGCAGTGAGGCATTTTGAATTGTATGATCACTTGACTGTGTTAGCCGAGACGTACACCGAAGAAAATTAAAGGTGACCTGTCCAAAACTTAACTTTATTCACAATAATCAAAAAATTGTTTTTTGACATTCCTTTTCCAATTGAACTTTCATGACAATTCAAAATGACATTGAGATTTTTAAATGTTAAATTACATAGCATTATTCTCTGGATCATCCTCTAGGTCATCAAAAATAACATCATTGTCTTCGACCTCCTCCTCCTCTAAAAGATCGTTACCTACATTTCTGTAATTTCCATTTTCGTTTGGAGTGAGACCTGCCACCTGAAATGCCGGTGCGACAGACTCCGGAGGGATGTCACTCCAAGAAAGGCTAATAATGTGAAGGACAGATGTAAGGGGTATTTTGGGACAAGTGCCATCACCTTGGGTATTTGCCTGTTTCCAATCTTTCCAGCGGCGCCTCAATGTGGCCTCCTCGCATTATCGTTAAGTCCAAAGGCTGGCTCAGGGAGGTACATCTGGCTCGAATGTTATCAAGGACAACACCACCTTCTACTAAAGGGGTACAGAATTCATCAGTCATGTGTGGCCTAAACTGATCTAAAATCAAAAGAATCGTATTTAGCTCAAATTCACCAACGAAAGGAAAAAAGACCTCATCAAGCCAGTGTTGGAGTGTGGCCTCATTCTCCCATCCTGACCGTGATGAAGTAACACGCACATTTTCTGGAATGTTTTCAAGGCCGCGGATTTCTCGAATAAACCCATGCTCTCTAAAAACAACATGAGCAGGCATTTTTTCCCCATTTGACCCTATTGTCAAGCCAACAGTACATCCTAATTTAGCATTGCCCCTTGAAGTTTTGATATCGACATCCCTCTGTCCTTGAGTAGCAGCAGTGTACATTGGCGGAAAGTCCAACTGACGAAATGTTTCATCCATATTAAAAAGTGCCGTTATTCTATTTTGTCTAACAGTGTCCCTGACGTTTCCTTGAAACCGGCGTACACGTTGCTCAGCATCAGCTGGAAGCGTGGCTGTATCCTTAGTTTTGCGACGAAATACAATGCGTTTGCGTTTCATAAAATCGCCTATCCATCCCGTAGACATACGAAATAGAGATCGTTCTTGCCGGTTCTGCAGGTAGTCGTCTCGTTCATCTCTGGGAAGTTCATCCCACCAACGGTAAAATTCATGCTCAGCAGCCTGGGTGAGGTTACCTCTGGAAACCGGGAGAGCAAGACGACGGCATTCAAGAAAACGGTTGTGGACTCTCTCTTCCACCTCTGGCCACCATCCATCATGGTCAGTTCTAACTCTCCGCCTCTGCGCGTTGTTCTCGACTTGCTCCATTAGGGTATCCCGATTGGAGATCCACCTTCTCAGTGACGTAACGGACAACCTGTATCTTCGGGCATACTCTGCCACATTGAGCAGCCGGCCGTGTTCAATGGCATTTTCACAGTCAAGGACATGACGTAGTCTGGCAGCAACGATGTAGCTGTTATGACGCCTTGGCAACCCTCCACCAGCCTCATCAGGGGGGTCCATGCCATAAACAGTCGAGATAATCAGTAAAAGATACAAAAGGCTCAGCAGACTACCGATATTCATCTTTGTAGCTGTCCTTACTTCTCTTCAGTAGGGCGAATTCTGTCCTGAAGCTTATACACTAGGCCTACTACTTCTTTTAAATCATGGGAACAATCAATTTCATAAAGGAAAGAAACTGACCATGTGTTGAAAACGAAACTAACAAGAAGGACCATCCCCCCAGAAGGTGATCAATCTGGTTTCAAAGTGAATAGGCTTAAATTCCAACCTCCCAACCACACATTAGAACGCTTCCTAGTAGTGCCTCCCATTGTGGGCCTCATATTAGAGTTTCCTGTGAACTAGGCCCGAGACCAATAAAATTCGGACTTACTGTAAATGGTGGTACAAGGTGCTGCATTGCCAACGATAACCTTGTTGAGGTACACGTCAAGAAAGTCAAGTGCATACGCGCCATGTGTGCAAATGTTTCGTACTCTGCGGCAAGAACTGCAGCCAAATGCATCAAAACAGTGTCCGAGTTGATTGAGGAAGATACCAAGGGTGGCAAACACGCCAGAGCCAAGACCAAGGAAGATGTGAAAACTGTGGTTGACTGTCTGGTTGAAAACAGAATTTTATGTTATATGCCAGGAAGAGAACATGAAACATTCCCAAACATGGCACCAGACCTACTTCAGAATGTCAGGTTGCTGGCTGTTCAGAAATGGATCACGAAACAGAAGCAAAGAGCATATGCTGAAATGTAAACGTCTCTTCTCAGACATATTTGGTAAAACACGAAAGATACAGACAAATGTGATGTTGATAAATGTAACCTGTCACGTTAAATCAGGTAATAGGGAGGTTCCGCAAAGCTCCGAGTTCCGAAACGATTTCAGGCCTGCGTGACGTGACGTCATGACGTCGTTTCTTCGTCGAAAATCTGCGGTGGTCCGACTTTTGGCCTTGTGAACGATGTGACAACCTCTCTTTAACACCACGCCATTATCTTACACTGACGTTTTAAGCATTTATTTCATCGCTAAAGTGTGCCAGGTATATCCAATTGTTACCTCTATGCTCAGAAAAGCCCAGGAAAACATTTCTTGTAAATGAAAATTATCATTTCGGAATTCGTAAACCACCTATGAAGATTTGCGGCCATCCTCGTCAAGACGCAACGAATTTGCACGACGTCACGAATGTGATGCAACGGCATACGTCAAAATGATGACGTCATAATCAAAGATATTCGTAATTCGGAATTCGGAGACGTTGCGGAACCTCACTATTAAGCCGCAGGTTGAGTTGAGACCATTTCAGTAGGCCTGGGCATATCGTCTGTCTTCTGTGAAATGATTTCATTTCTTCCTTATCACCTGGAGTTATTTTGGTTCATATATCGTGTAACTTAATACCTGATTTGAAGTGACAGGTAACAAATGCAATCTGATATTGATCGAGACAATAGTTTCATGTTTTCATTTATGCCATGATCATGGTTGGGTTTTCTCGCAGACGGCCGCATATCATTCCCTTGAACATATTGAACTACTGGTACATTTCTTACACGTGCATGTGAAATGGATTCCAGCAGTGGTGAATCAAATTGTGTGTCTGAATCCCATGCCATGAATGTCGAGAGCATCTCCAGAAATGATTTGCGTTGAGCTAATATACAATGTCATCATCAACAGCTAAATCGCTGTCCATGTCACTGAACACATCTGACAAAATGGCAACAACACAGCATGCAGTTTCATATTTGGCAATGTTGCATACTGAAATGACATCATCAACACTGAAGATGTTCTAGCTCCTCCATAACAGAATGAATGGTATCTGGAGTGACACCATGACTAAGTCCAGGTTCATGGTACATTGGGCAAGAAAATCACTATCGAGTTGTGCTTTCAAAATATAGAGCTCATTAGCAACTAGACATGTGAAATTTGCTCATGAGCAAATATGATGTTCAGCCCACAAGAAGGGCAGCCACAAAGCCAGAATAGCCTAGCAGATCATGAGATGAGGAAGGACCAGGTATAAAAGTTGAAAAGTAGTCAGCAAAACCACAAATATATCATTAAAATCTCACTAATATGATTATTTCCATGAAAAAGGCTTGTCTTTAAAAGATTACGCATTCATCTCTTGATAAACTCAAAAAATTTGGGAGGCTTGTGGACTGGTGTTTGATGTTTACACACGTGTTTGATGTTTACAACCACTTAGTTTCACCGTTTGACAATAGGTGGCTCTACCTTCACTTACCGTATTTGGATATTGGTGGGTGGAGTTTAGAATATTTTATATGATTTTTAAAAATATTGTTAATAAATATTGTAGTTCATACTTCCAAATGTTGCACATATTTCGTATATTACACAAAAATGAAAAAAAATATTGAGTAAAACTGGTGTTTTACGTGCTTTTGACCAACTTGTGACCTTGTGCTATGGTAAACACCTGCCACCGTCAGCTGGCGTCGGTCGTAATAACAAGACAACACTATCGACTACATTTTATTTTCTGTTTACTGACCACATTTTGGTACTTTTTAAGAATAAACCTGTTGAAATATGGCGCATGTTTCATTTCCTACACAAGCTATTACATAATTACGATATTTTCAAATTCCCAAAACTCTGATGCATGAATATGACCAACAAGATGTACTTTCATATGGAACAAACCGTGTTAAAATCGGCCCAGTAGTATTTGAAATATTCAACTTATCAGGTGTAGATAAACTAATGTCCATGACTGTACATGTAGGCCTACATTGTATGACAACTGCACTGCTGCAGGCCTCTATACTATGATGATGATGACCAGCTCTCAGCCTGCCCTAGCACTTGGCTGACACTTGTTTAGGCCCTACTTACCTGTACTTTCCAACCTCGAGTTCGGATTTGGTATAGGTGCTCTTTTCGCCAATATACACCGCAGAAATTCCATAGGCTGTTAATTTCTGGACCTCTGCCCTGAGCAGAAACGCAAGCGGCGAGACAACCAGGATGACTGCATCATCCACCAAAGTAGAAACTGACTCAAAAATGAGTGATTTTCCACTTCCCGTCGGAAGGCTTACCACAGTGTCCTTCCGTTGCATTAAGGCCGTCTCACACGAGCGTTTTATCCGGCGTTTAGGCCGTGCGTCTGGGGGCGTTTATGAAACGCCGAAAAGAGCGCAGGGTTGACGCACTGCGTGCGCCAACTCTGCGTTTGTAAACGCAGACCCCTGGGTGAACGCATTGGTTTTCAACATGTCCAAAACTTTTTCGAAAACGCAGAGGAGTGCCTCTATTGACGCAAACGCTGCGTTTAAGAACGCATGAAAACGCATGAGAACGCACGAGAACGCATGAAAACGCATGAGAACGCATGAAAACGCAGCGTTTGTAAACGCACTGCGCGTTTACAAACGCCTACTTTGCGTTAATTTATCGCAATTTCTGCGTCAAAGAGAAGAGACGCTACGTACCGGAAGTCGTCGAAACGCACGAAAACGCAGGGCCTGCGTTTTGAAAACGCAGGACGTGCGTTCACACGGCGTCAACTATGCGCTAAATAGTGCGCTTGTCGGCGTTTTCAAAACGCGCTAGTTGACGCCGTACTCGGCGCTCGTGTGAGACGGCCTTTAAGCCCATCTCACACGAGCGTTTTATCCGGCGTTTAGCCGTGCGCCTAGGGGCGATTATGAAACGCCGAAATGAGCCCATGGTAAGCGCTGGGTTGACGCACTGCGTGCACCAACTCTGCGTTTGTAAACGCAGACCTCTGGGTGAACGCATTGGTTTTCAACATGTCCAAAACTTTTTCGAAACCGCAGAAGAGTGCGTCTATTGACGCAAACGCTGCGTTTAAGAACGCATGAAAACGCATGAGAACGCATGAAAACGCAGCGTTTGTAAACGCTGCGCGTTTACAAAGGTGCGTTAATTTATCGCATTCTCTGCGTCAAAGAGAAGAGACGCTACGTACCGGAAGTCGTCAAAACGCACGAAAACGCATGGCCTGCGTTTTGAAAATGCAGGACGTGCGTTCACACGGCGTCAACTATGCGCTAAATTGTGCGCTCGTCGGCGTTTTCAAAACGCGCTAGTTGACGCCGTACTCGGCGCTCGTGTGAGACGGCCTTTAGTAAACTATTCAATGCTTCCTTTTGATGTTTTTTTAATGTCAATTTAAATTGGTCCTTTATTTTTGCTTCAATTGTTTGATCCGTCATGTTGGCCATTGGCGCAGCCATCTTGTCTATTTTGTTGTTGTGCTAGATCACATGATCCGCCAGATCACATGATCCGCTCAGCCAATGAAAAAGAGTCTCAGGTCTTGCTTGGTTACGGGTTGCCCGGTTCTCTGATTGGTCGACTCTCTCAGCGCCATCTGTTGACCGAACGCGGCGAACACAGCCAAGTAAAGCAGTTATGGAGAGCGAGTAAACCGAAGGGGGCGCGGTACACAACTGCGTAGGGAGTTTACCGCAATCTGTGCCCAGGAACGAGTCCTATTTAGAAATCCCGTGGAATCTCGCGGTCTCGCGCCGCGACACTTGTTGAGTGTAGCTGTTCATGACATTCTTCATGCGGTCACATGACCACGAGCGAGACCACCTCGAATCCAGGTGTCATACTACGATGCTGGGTGATGAGTCGGCTACCAAAAGTACACCCAGGGTATTGTTTTAGTGAAAACTGAGATTCTGGGTAATTTTTGTATATACCCAGGACGACATTTACCCTTTCAGCGGCAATAAGTCCCGGTCTATTTGTAGTACCGTATTAAAGCTGAACTAGATCGTTAAAAGCAGCTCAAGGGAGGTTTTAAAAAAATAACCCGCGCCATTGGGCAGCTTAAATGTCAAACAAGTGCCCATCCGCCATGTTCCAAACGCCCGTCCGCCATGTTTTGAATGTCACTCCAAACCCAATAGACTTCCAATGTCTGTGGTGGCGCCAGCTTATTCCAAATACAATTGGCGAAGGAGTCGCATCATGACCTCGTATAAAAGTACACGAACATTGTACACGGCAGTACATGAGGCATCAATGTAGGCATCACAATCACTGCAAACAAAAGAAAATAAACATTACATGTAGTTAGAAGGATAAAATGAGAAATATGCTACACGCAGGCATTACGAAAATAATAATTGAACTTTCAGTACATTCGGACTGGGAGCGGGCCGGAACTTTCCATACGCCAACACTATTAGAATGCACTAACAAAGAAGGGCGAGGCCAAGGCCAGTTGAAAAAGGTCTAGCAGGTCAACCAAACGGTTTGATATAACTAATCAGATTGACTAATGAAAAGTAATGAAAGTAACCTACCTTTCAGGGTGTAAAAGCGTGTGACGTTATCCGTTCTAATGCAGAAAAACACGAAAAAATATACACACGTGTGTCCTTCCCTGACTAGGAAATCGCCATTTTGTATTCTAGGCCTATGTAACATTGAGTCGGTGCAATATCACTGTCAATAACTTTCCGTATCGATTTTCCCTCAAATGCACTGGCTCTTTCGAAGGCAAGTGTATTTAATTATTTCTGGTTTACACGGTTTTGAAGAGTATGAAAGGTATATTTCGATTTTTTATCTGACTTCCAGAAAAGGACAATCTTACTGCAGGGTACATGTTATTACAGTATGTGTGCATACGATAAGAGAA
>NMRB01004636.1:20355-33671 GCA_002633025.1 Notospermus geniculatus
GGCTTATTATATACCGCGGAATGCGGAATGCGAAATGGCGGAATGCGGAACTCGTTCCCAGGGATAGTGTTAATTAACGGATATCAGAAAACAGTGCTAGAATAGCTTACATATAGTCATTGTGTATCCGAGGTTTGGGAAGGGAGCATTAATTTTGCAATAACCCTGACATCGATTGGGTTTTTATTCTGAGCACGCTTGTATCAACAACAGATTGACCAGCAGTGCAAGCAGTGAGTGAAGAATTTGGGTTGTGTTTTTCCATTTTCCGAGTGAAATAACAGGTATGAATGAACGAAGTTGAGAAACAAGTCGCGATATTGCCTATCCGTCGGCATGTGATGGAATTTCATGTAGGCCTAAAATGTCCCAATTGGCAATGAGGGTAGTAGGCCTAGTAGCCTACGGTAGCAGGGTAGGGCCTAGCCTACCTCACCAAAACAGTACAGTAGGTAGGCTAGGCCCTACGCCTGTAGGGCATACCGTAGCAATAGCATGCCCAGTCAACTGTTTCGGTGATGCAAGGACGGGGCATAGATAGGCTAGGTAGGCCTACAAAACCCCCTGTACTGTAGGCCTAGCTACGTAGCTTAGGGCCTTTATGCATGATAGGCCTATGTAGCTATGCCTATGCCATGGGTATTACTATTGGTGTGCGAGACTAGTGTGTACCGGTAGGTAGCCTAGACCTCTGGGCCTAGTCTTCTTAGCATGCATTCATAGGCCTAGCTATCCTACCTAGTTCCTATGCCTGCGCACTACGATGACTGAACCCAGCAAGGTCCAGCTGAATGAGGTGGTCGCAAACTAGATATGACGTTATTATTAAAGCTCCTACTAGAGTTAAAAAATAATGATTACTCATTCCGCCATTTCGCATTCCGCAGTATATAATAAGCCGGTTGGCTCGTACTTAAGCCTTGCTAATCATACCCACTCTTGTTGATTTTGGCACTTTTACATTCCCGTTATATTTAAATACGATGAAAACTCAACTCTCCTTCCAGCTGCAGGGGATTTGTGGGACCTAAGAAATAGTAACCCTGTTCTTATGTTAAGAGGAGTTGCTACCAATCAGAGAACGTGAGGCGAGAGATGTGAAAGATGCACGCAGTTTATAAAAAAAATATGAGAGTGTATTGCTCATTTTTCAGGTCTGGGATACTCGCAACGGAAAGCTAGTTGGGGAGTTTACGAGTCCTTCACGGGTGACCTCTCTATCCTTTTCTCCTCACAGTAAGCGGTTGGTATTAGGTGGATATTATGGAACTATTACAGTAAGTTGATTGCTATCATCGCTTCTTCGTCAGTTTTGTTTTCTTTGATATCGACCGACAGCATTTTTTCAACACACTATATACAAGTACGTGTACATGTATCACTAGCTTTTGTTCCCAGGGCCTAATCTTCTGATATTGGGATTTTATATGTCCACGATCAAGACTGCCCCATCTAAAATTGGGCGGTCTCCCCCGACTGTTAAAACGATGCATTTAAGGGAAGGGAACCTCCGATCACATGCTACCAAATGATAGGTATGGCCATATTTTGAGAACGGCAGAATTTTCACAATCATGCATTCTGGGCTTTATTCGAGGTAAGCAGGCATGTGTAATTCTGTGTTATGTGGGAAAAACGGAGCAAGGGATTCCGCCACCGGATGCCGAGACCATTTCCTGGGTACATGAGAATAAGTCAGACGAGCGAGCAGCAAACCGAATGGGCATATACCTAGCCGCATACAGAAGAATAACGCTTTTTTGGCGTAACCACTTTGGCTGTGACCAGAATGGAGCTTCCGCAGCGTGCGGCGGCACAAAGTATCAAACCGATTGGAGTTCAGGGCCCTTATTCACAAAGCCTAGTTTAGGCCTTCCGCATGCGTAACGGATGACTAACCCGTAGGTAAGGAATTGCGCGTAACGGATGACTAACCCGTAGGTAAGGAATTGCGCGTGATTCACGAAGGTGCCGTAACTCTGCGCCATTGCGGAAGGAGTGCGTAATATTACGGATGCTCCTGACCAAGCGTCTTGCGTAGCAGTACGCAGTTTGTCAAATGTTTTTCTGCACGCATGGCAGCGGCATTTTTAAATATGCAACAATTAAAATGTATTGTTTTCTTTTTAGCTCACCTGGGGTGAGCTCTTGTCGTGGGTCTGCGTCCGTCGTCCGTCATCGTCGTCGTCGTCCGTTAGCAAGGCACGTTTCGTAACCGCTGAAACTTGGTACATATATACCACTAGGTCAGATGACCTACGATACCAAGTTTCGGTCCGATTCGACTCTTAGCTTGGCCACCAGGTGGCGGAAACCGAAAACACAAAAAGTGCAGTAACTCCTGAACTAATGACTAGATCACCTCCAAATTTTTATCATAGGTGTATCTAATGAGGGTACATTACATATATAACGGGTTTTGATTTGACCTACTTTTCAAGGTCACAGAGGTCAAAGTTCAAAATTTTGCCTTTAAGTGGCACGTTTCCTAACCGCAGGTGCTATTGACCTGAAATTTGGTACATATATACCCCTAGGTCAGATGACCTATGACACCAAGTTTCGGTCCGATTTGACTCTTAGCTTGGCTACCAGGTGGCGGAAACCAAAAACACAAAAAGTGCAATAACTCATGAACTAATGACTGGATCCTCTCCAAATTTTTATCATTGATGCTTCTAATGAGGATGCATGACGTAAGTAAGGGGTTTTTGATTTGACCGACTTTTCAAGGTCACAGAGGTCAAAGTTCAAAATTTAGTCATGTGGTGGCGTGTTTCGGGAACTGCTTGGGCCATTGACGTGAAACTTTGTACATATACATCCCTATGTCAGGTGACCTATGGTGCCACTTTTCAGTGCGATTCGATTCTTCGGTTCGCCACCAGGTGGCCAAAACCAAAGTTCAAAGTCCAGTAACTCCTGAACTGTAACTGGATTGTCTCCAATATTTATCAGGTGCATCTAATGAGGATACATGACCCTGGAACATTTTGATTTAACATTTGTCGTTTGTTTTTCTGGCACGTTCACCCAGGTGAGCACATGGT
The DNA here is from genome assembly GCA_002633025.1 of Notospermus geniculatus. Taxonomy (NCBI): domain Eukaryota; kingdom Metazoa; phylum Nemertea; class Pilidiophora; order Heteronemertea; family Lineidae; genus Notospermus; species Notospermus geniculatus. Next base: position 23,406 of record NMRB01004636.1, read on the forward strand.
CCATGGACCATTTCATTTTATACAGTATTCATTTCTTGTTCCTCGCCCGCGAGCAATTATCGGGTGATTAAGGGGTCCCAGGGGCAACTGGTCACAGAAAGGTTTTTAAATTCCATTGAAAGGAAATGCCGCCTTTCCTTCTATGTAGTCCATTAGAAAAACAACACCGAAATAGCATTTATTATCACTGCAGTAGTATTTTAGTTCAAATTGATTACAGGGTGATCCAAAAAGGCGCTCTATTTATATTTCCTCTCAAATTTGTGTTTTACAACATTTTGCATATTTTTCAGGTGGGGTCGAGAGTAGACCTGGGCAATTCTTGTGGTACCATCATTGAATGTAATTGTAGGGGTGATTACGGAGCAGCGCCCGAAATTTGCCAAGGCCTACTTTGCATCATATTGGTTATTTGTGTGAAATGAAGATGCCAGAACAATAACGAGGGCTGGATGCGATTTTTTTTCGCAGGATAGTTGGTATACAGTTTGTATTTTTCAACCAATCAGATGTCAATATGACGTATACTGTTTACATGTACATCATGAGTCGATATCCACATGGTGTGCATAATGAGGTCAAGCACGTCATTGGGGTTCCCAGTTGGTGACGTAATCATGTTTCCCAAATATGGCATAATTTGTTTATTGTCGTTACAGAATAAAATACAGATTTTTCGCTTCCATGTAGGCCTCCTTATAAGGGGTTAATTATAGGGTTATCGGGTAGCAGTGGAGTGTTATTCGTAGGGTTAGTCACCCCGCAGGGGGTTAGGATCAGGGGGTAGGGGTAGGGCTCGTGTAGAGTTAGGGTTAGGGCTGGGACAGGGTTAGGGGTAGGGGTAGGGTTAGGGTTAGGACGATGATTAGGGTTAGTATGAGAAAATAGGCCCATACAATGGCCCATACAATGACGTAGGCCTATACAAGCTCAAGTTCCAATAGGGGCTATACACATTAAATGTTCATTACATACACTATATACATTATAACACCACAATAATACATGTACAGGTTTTCCGAAATACCCAAAGAAAAATTCCAGGGCGGAGCAGTGGTTACACTGTAAAAACGAATGGGCTCGAGAGACCCATGATTTTGTCCACTACCTGGACACATGGGTTTTGAAACGTGTTCAATGGAGAATGGGTCCATGGTGCCCAGAATATTTGTTCTTCGAGCCTGAAACGGACAGGTCTATAGGTTCCAGTAACCCATAATGAGAGTTTCATAGGTCACTTTGGCCCATCTACGAATGCTACCGTGGGGTGTTGGCACCCATGAGCAGCAATAGTAGATGGGCCAAAGTGACCTGTGAAACTGGTCATTATGGGTTACTGGAACCTAAGGACCTCCTCGTTTCAGGCTCGAAGAACAAATATTCTGGGTACCATGGACCCATTCTCATCTCAAACCCACGTGTCCAGGTAGTGGACAAAATGGTTTTTACAGTGTAGAGCGAAGGCCGATATAAGATGCCCTGCGGGCATCCTACATCGGGGGGCATATCATTCTATGACACCGGTTGTGCTGGAGTGGTGTGATTGAACATGTTTCAACCCTGTCTTGTATTCTCTCATAAACTGATAAACTACATGTATTTCAAATTTGGCCCTGATTTCGATCGCATCAAGAGACCAGGAACTCAACACGTTTAATTTTCGGTCGCAAAGGCCGATGTCAGCGGATAAAAAACGATAAACTTTCGTCCCGCATACGATTCCGATGCGACGCCACAATCATGACAATAGGGAGGTTTCGCAAGCGCCCGGTTAGGCCATACGAAGACGTTTATCTATTGTTTGGGTATATCCACACAATAGATAAACGTCGTCGTAGGGCCTGACCGGGCGCTTGCGAACCTCCATCGGTCTCACTCAAGGGAAGAAAGATTCGCTTCTTTTAACGGTGAGAAGTCCAGCGCTGTGCCAAAGTTGAAAAGCGATGTGGGCGAAATGAGTCACACTCAATAAACTTTGCAGTCCCATCACCTACCATACTTAATCGAGAAAGTACAAAGTACAAGGTGTCGGCGGAGGAACCTGGCGTATTAAGGGAACCGCTATGATCAACACACAGGCAAGCTACTGTTACCCTTATATCGCGTTACCCATCGTCTTCTTCCGTAACCGATTCCGAATACCCTCGTCTCGAACATGAAGTTTTCACGCTATTTTCTCGGCTAATAGCGGCCGCTAGGCAAATGCAGTGCATTCAGTACACTCAGTACAGTTTTCTTTACATGCTCACCACTTTTCAAGTTGGTGCACCAACTCTAAATGGGTGAAAATCTATGTCAACTTACCGAAGCGACGACCGGCATTTTGACGAGGGTTGTTCGAATAGGGAACACCGATCACGCAGACCACGCGAGAATATACGCGTGGTTTTGAACTGATAGTACACCAATGCCACCTATTATTCATGACGATTCAAGGGGTGATTGGCCGTGCTTGGTGAACCGCATCTCTCGAACAATGGGCCTAGGTCAACGCTAGGTGTCTCGTCTGCTCTATCAGTAGTCATCACGTGACCAATTGGCGCTCCCCATTACCCTCGTGCGGTGGTCCACAGTGGTCTCTATTTCTAAAAGCACGTATCTGATTTTTGAATCTACGTCTATAATTTTGTCAACGTCTACTTTTTGCGGATATAACCGTCCATACCTTTCCACGCGACAGCATGCAAGGCATGTCAAACGGATTATTCGTTAAATAACTTCACAGTGATTGACTCTACCAATAATGATTTCCAATGCTGTATTAAAGAGGCCATTCACATAAAGCTTGTCAAGCCAGCCTTTAATACCCAAGTGTCAGCTGAAGGCATGTCATATTTCTTTAACATTTTCTAACTTATTCACTTCTTTGTATACAATTTTTGAATTACCTTCATATATAAGTGTGTTCGTATAATTTGCTGTTCATTCCAAAATGTAAAGTCACATGAAGAGAGTTCGGTGTGAACCGAAATCGATTCTGAAGACCGTGTAAATAAAGTGTTTTCATCATGAAGATGCTGACTATCTTTATTGCATACTTATGGATGTTAAATGTTCATATTGATTGACGAGTCATTTATTATTTTCTGAATGTAAAGTAATGACACAATACACTGTCTTCAGAACGTAGCAGGGTAACAATTATTGGCAATCTTCATCGAATCTTTCCTCATGTTGAAGTTAATGGCGGCTGGGTCCTGGTTCCTCCCATGCCTCTTTTATCGCGACTTTATATTTTGTGGTAGCTATGAAAATACAATGGACAATTTAGCATTATCAGGGGACCAGTTTTTAATCACATGAGTGACCACTCTTTTTTAGCTCACCTGGGGTGAGCTCTTGTCGTGGGTCTGCGTCCGTCGTTGTGCGTTAGCAGGGCACGTTTCGTAACCACTGGAGCTATTGATCTGAAACTTGGTAATATATATACCCCTAGGTCAGATGACCTATGACACCAAGGGCCATATTCATAAAGGGCGTTTTTCTCTTAGACGCGACTAACTAGCAAAAACGCTGACTAAACAGGGGATAATCGCACGTTCAAGTTAGACAGCATTTCATAAAGAGTGATTAGATCACCAGACGTTTAACCAACGTACAAAAGTAGACACCCGCGTGCAAGTAACAAAAGAAATGTTAAACGTCCCAAGGGGCTTGTTTATCTCACGCACAAACTGTCATTTCGCCTTAGGCGCGCTGAAGCTTCGCAATGAATCCACTCCGTATCCTCGAATTAGGTGCAGAGGAAGCATGGGAAGAGGCAGAAGGAAGGCAGTCTGTTGATTTGCGTGTTTTTACAGATCGTACAAATCCGGGAATCACGTGCGACAGCATCCCATGCCACTTGCTTCTTCTGATTGGCTGTAGCATCTGAACGTTTGTTTTCAATCACATCTTTGCGAATGTTTCACCCTCAATTAGCCACATCCGCTGATTGGCTGCAAAATAATCAGCTCGTTTTTTCGACATATTGGGCTGTTAAGCCTGGTTCATACTTCGACGCAAAACCATCGGCGTCCGGCGCGCTATGCATGACCGGAACCTTTGTTCTGACATGTTACGTACTTCATTACATGATCTTCAGTGACGCCGAATCGGTAGATGTCGTCCTGGGTAACCCTAAAGTTTACCCAGGACCAACCTGGGTAACCCTATAAGTTACCCAGGACGATCCAAGGGTAAACTTTAGTGTACTAAAGTTTACCCAGCTTGAAATTCGCGCGATACAGGTGCCCATGCCTCCACAGCGCCGCTGGCAATTTCCCGCGCCAGTGCATATAAGTTCATCCGGAACTAGCCACTGCAGTTTGACGTCACGTTTACCCCTTCAAACAGTTCGTATTTTCCTTCCACGAACTTAACCAGTTTCTTTTTGATTTCTCGACCTTTAGATGTGAACTAACCGTCCCTATAAGATGCAATCGAATTCAAATACATCTGCAAATCCTCCGCAGCAACACGAGTGACGTTATCAGCTGCCATTTTTGCCGATTTGATGGATTTCGTTCACTGATGTATGACTAAGTGCCGTTTTCAAGATCCTCGACCGCAGGTGTAAAAGTGCGAGAATTTCAAACTGGGTAAACTTTAGTACACTAAAGTTTACCCAGGATCGTCCTGGGTAACTTTGAAGGGTTACCCAGGTTGGTCCTGGGTAAACTTTAGGGTTACCCAGGACGACATCTACCGATTCGGCTTCAGTGACTGGGGAATGCCCGCAGCAAGAAAATCGGTGATTAAGGGGAAGTTAGACGCGGACAGATAAACAGCCGATCATCTCTTCTTGTGAATTGCGATCATCAAGGGTGTTTATCCACACGCGTACAAACCTGTTTTAACCAGCGTACAAAAGTTATCCGCGTCTATGCTAATTGCGCGATGATCACCCTTTATGAATACGGCCGCAAGCTTATGTCTGATTCGACTCTCAGCTTGGCCACCAGGTGGCGGAAACCAAAAACACAAAAAGTGCAATAACTCCTGAACTAACGACTGGATCACCTCCAAATTTTTATCATAGGTGTATCTACTGACGGTACATTACATATATAATGGGTTTTTGATTTGACCTACTTTTCAAGGTCACAGAGGTCAAAGTTCAAAATTTTGCCTTTTGGTGGCACATTTCGTAACCGCAGGTACTATTGACCTGAAACTTGGTACATACAGTACAGGTCACAATTGACATCCCAACGGCTTCGCGTAAGTTACTCGTAAGTTACGCGTAACTTACGAGTAACTCACGGCTTTGGTTTTGCGTAACTCACCACGTAACTCGCCAAAATCGCGTAACTCGCCTCGTAAATCACTGCGTAGCTAGCGAAATTCGCGTAACTCACCCCGTAACTCACCTCGTAAGTTGCGCGTAACATAGCTCGTGAGTTGTTGCGTAAGTTACGAGTGACTTACGAGTAACTTACGCGAATTTAGGGATGTCAATTGTGACCTGTACTGTATATACCCCTATGTCAGATGACCTATGACACCAGGTTTCGGTCCGATTCGACTCTTAGCTTGGCCACCAGGTGGCAGACACCAAAAACACGAAAAGTGCAGTAACCCCTGAACTACAGTACAGGTCACAATTGACATCCCTACGGCTTCGCGTAAGTTACTCGTAAGTTACGAGTAACTTACGCATAACTCACGGCTTTGGTGTCGCGTCACTCACCGCGTAGCTCCCCAAAAACGCGTAACTCACCTCGTAGCTCACTGTGTAACTCACCGCGTAACTAGCGAAATTCGCGTAACTCACCGCGTAACTAGCGAAATTCGCGTAACTCACCGCGTAACAAGCGAAATTTACGTAACTGACCACGTAACTCATCTCGTAAGTTACGCATAACATACCTCGTGAGTTGTTGCGTAAGTTACGAGTGACTTACGCATAACTTTCGCGAATTTAGGGATGTCAATTGTGACCTGTACTGTAATGACTGGATAACCTCCAAATTTTTATCATAGGTGTATCTACTGAGGGTACATTACATATATAACGGGCTTTTACAACTTTATATAACAACTTTCTAAAGCTCAAAAATCGGTGATCATGTCATTTCTTCTGTGCCTCAGGCCCGGAATATTGGAGCAATGTTTGATCAACATCTCACCCTCGACTCCCATATCAATCAAATCTGTAAGGTAGCCTTTTTCCATCTTCATAGGATTGGTCTCATCCGCCGATTTCTCACCCAAGATTCTGCTCGAACTCTTGTCCATGCGTTTGTTACCTCATCTCCCTGTATGTTCTACTGATAGATTACAGCGGGTTCAGAACGCAGCAGCCAGGGTCATCAGTAGGACTGCTAAGTTCGACCATATCACTCATGTCTTGGATTAGCTCCATTGGTTAAGAATTCCTGAGCGTATCGAATACAAGATACTTCTGCTCTGTCATAAATGTATCCATGGTACGGCACCTGCATATCTTCAAGAACTCCTACATGTTTACCGTCCGGCACGCAATCTCCGGTCATCCGATGGCCTGCTGTTGGTTGAGCAAAGGGGGAGGGTTTTGTCTTATGGTGACAGAGCTTCCCAGTGTGTTGCCCCCAGGCTGTGGAATCAACTCCCAGCCATCATCAGAAAGGTTGAAAGCACAACTGTTTTTGCTCGCCACCTCAAGGCCCTTCTCTTTGCTCGCTACAGCAGACCATCATAGTTTGTACACAGTGTCACCGATCACGTCTCTGTGGATTTTGGCACTTTAAATACCTTTCATTTTCATTTCATTTCATTCATTCATTTCATTCATTTCATTTCATTTCATTTCATTTTCATTTCATTTTTAATTTGACCTACTTTTCAAGGTCACAGAGGTCAAAGTTCAAAATTTTGCCTTTTGGAGGCACATTTCGTAACCACAGGTGCTATTGACCTGAAACTTGGTACATATAATTACATCCCAATGTCAGATAACCTATGACACCAAGTTTCGGTCCGATTTGATTCTTGGGTTGGCCACCAAGTGGCCAAAACCAAAGCTCAAAGTCCTGAACTGTTAGGGCCGTATTCATAAAGGGTGATCATCGCGCGATTAGCCTAGACGCGGATAACTTTTGTACGCTGGTAAAAACAGGTTTGTACGTGTGTGGATAAACACCCTTGATGATCGCAATTCACAACAAGAGATGATCGGCCGTTTATCTGTCCGCGTCTAACTTCCCGCTTAATCACCGATTTTCTTGCTGCGGGCATTCCCCAGTCACTGAAAGATGATGTAACGAAGTACGTGACATGTCAGAACAAAGGTCCCGGTCATGCATGGCGCGCCGATAGTTTTGCGTGGAAGTATGAACTAGGCTTAACAGCCCAACATGGCAAAAAAACGAGCTGACAATTTTGCAGCCAATCAGTGGATGCCAATAATTGAGGGTGAAACATTCGGAAAGATGTGATTGAAAACAAACGTTTAGATGCTACAGCCAATCAGAAGAAGCAAGTGGCATGGGATGCTGTCGCACGTGATTCCCGGATTTGTATGATATGTAAAAACACGCAAATCAACAGGCTGCCTTCGTTCTGCCTCTTCCCATGCTTCCTCTGCACCTAATTCGAGGATACGGAGTGGATTGATTGCGAAGCTTCAGCGCGCCTAAGGCGAAATGGCAGTTTGTACGCGAGATAAACAAGCCCCTTGGACGACCCTCGCATATGTTATGTGCTTACTACGCCTACCAAAGCAGCGGCAAATGGGTAAAATAGGAACTAGGTTCATTGCGTTGATTGCGTTGTGTTGCGTTTATTCCAGTAAGCCTGTTTAGTCAGCGTTTTTGGTAGTTAGTCGCGTCTCAGAGAAAAACACCCTTTATGAATATGGCCCTTAGTGTTCACTGGAATGTTCACTGAAATTTTGACCATAATCGTATGACCCTGGAACTCAAGGCCCCTGGAACATTTCGATTAAACATTTGTCATTTGTTTTTCTGGAACTTTCACCCAGGTGAGCACATGGTCCATGGACCATTTCATTTCTGGTTTAAATTTGTTATTTCTGACTTTCGTTTTCCGTTGAATGCTTTCTTTCTGCCTCAAGTATATTATGGGCCGATTTTTTAAACGATGGCTAAGATAATCATCGGGTTTCATTAACCCTCAGTTGACAAACTTTTTGTTAATCGAAGTAAATTTTTTGATTTTATGAATCGCTGATAGCCAAACATTCTAAAATTCAAAATGTTTACTTTGGTTAATTCACGGTTTGTCAGAAAAGCCGATGGTTAAACCACGGTTTTCCTCAACTATCGTTTAAAATATCGGCTCTATGTCGGATGTTCTCTACTTTTCAGATCTGGGACGTGAAAACCACCATGAAGAAAGGTGGTTTGATGTCATGCTTTGATGCTTTGATCAGGGACGATTCTCTGATCATTGCTGCGGGAGACGAAGCCCGAAGATTAAATGTGAGTCAGATAAACACTATTACGGTAGTCCAAGTCAGTCTAACTTCAACATGGGCAAAATGTCAAGCTTGAAAACGTACACAAATCAGTGGTAAATAATCCATGTCGCAGTTAGCTAATGATGTTAAGGTAACTCGGTTCACTTTCCATGAGCCTACAGCAAATCCAAGGTTGTGCTCAGTCAACTGGTAATTACTGTGGTTTGTGGTTTAATCATTGTGTTCACTTCTTTATGATGTCTGTTGCACAGGCCTGACATTTTGCCCTTGTTGAAGTTAGGTTTACTTGGACTATAATCAAGACCGCCTCACCTCACAAGTGTTCTCTGGTCTTCCTTATGGTGTTAAAACGTTGCACATCAATATTAGGAAGTAGTTATGACACTATGAAGCAGTTACTTCTGCGCCCTCTTGTCCTGCCGGTGCGATTACTTCTTGCGATCTTCGTCACCAATATGAGATCCTTGCAACAGAGAAACTGAAACCTGATGAGTGACAGTGTGCAAACTTTTTCTGCATTTTCTTGTTGTTCATCATGTAGGCCCACTCAGCAGCAGTCGTGTCACCGCCAGACTTCAGCCCACACAATGATAACTTCCCTCAGCTGTCTATTTATTAGGACCACGACACCGCTCACAGTGATGTGGCCGGTATTGATTTCCTAAGACCATGATGATACGCCAACCTAGTCATAGAATTCTTGTGAAGAAATAGTATGGAGACTCAGTCGATGTGACGACACGGGACGAATCTCGTCCTAGGTGCGCAGCTAGCTTGGGGGGGGGGGTATCTGTTAACATTCCTAGCAAGTCCGTCACTTGTGAACTACAGCATGGGCGACGGGGTCATCTGACAGAAACCAGAAAGAAATCCCGCGAGACGGGGACCTTGCCAGACATAACTGCCCGAACCATGAAGAAAAGACGCGTCGTTGCGCGGTGGTCGCGGTTCGTAACGGAGGCCAACCTCACGTCACTGTTCGCTCGGGCAAGTGGTCCTGGTGGCGCATCAACCCTAAAATAAACAGACAAACTCCAGTGTTGGATGATATTCGTCATAGCATGATTTTCTAAACGCAATAGCGTGTCGCGCGAAATTGTCTCTAGATGGGTTATTCCCAGCAAGTTGAGGCCAAAATCCGCCGACAATACATGACAGCAAAAAGCATGTTATACACCATGAGAGCAAAAAAAGAACATTCCCCATACAGAGATACAAATAGAGACTATCAACAAGTGAAGGGGCAGAGAGGGAGGGTTACTTAAAGCTGAACTGCATGCATAAAACCAGGGCCTCGCGCGTTTTTAAAAAACGCCCGCGCCACAGCGCGGGCAGTACCTGAAATAACATGAGACATCCGCCATGTTTTAGTGGGACTCCAAACATGATAGAGTACCGAAGCATGTAGGTGGCAGCACCTTATTTGCGTCCTGACCATCAACAAGTGATCAACGCTGTGAGTGCATCTGTGGGTCCACATGTCAGAAAAGCGAAATACCGAACTGAAAAAGTATGCAAGTGAAAAAAGGAATAGCCCGGATCCGGATTTGAACCTCCAAGTTTCGGCTTGGAAGACCGGTGCGTTTTCCACTAGACCAGCGGTCCGCTGTGTTTATTCGAGTCCTTTTTCTCGGCGAAATTATTGCGTATTGGAATCGTCTCCAGGTTTCACAATGGGGTAAATGCCGATGTAGGCCTATTGTCCGTTCATCGAGTATTGATCATATGACCGAGGCTACAGGTAAGGCACAATAGGGCCATGACACGTCAACGTTCTATGACGAGGAATACTTGTGAACAAAATTTTCCGCTGTTGGCTACTTTTGACTATCAGGATGTGTATCAGGTGAGCATTCCTTCATATT
>NMRB01004638.1:0-16669 GCA_002633025.1 Notospermus geniculatus
TTTGCTTTCGTATGTACTTCTCCGTTTTGCGCTTGTGCGTTCCCTATGTTTATGTGTGGTACCAATAATAAAATTACCTTTTCTACCACGCACTCACATGGGAAACGGACAAGCGCAAAGCGCAAAACGCAAAGTATGAATTGGCCTTAATATGGAAGTTAAGATGACAGAGCGACGGCCCCGGTGTAACATTTTTGAATGTTCTCCATCTGTGAGCATACCCCTACCTACTATGATTATTGTCAGACTGAATAAGGAGCGACTTGAAAATAGGGAGGCTGAGATCAGCGACTTATCACGGATCCTTGTACGACGTATATGGATAGAATTAGCACAAAGAGGAAAAATTTTGTGTACATTTCGATCCGTGCAGGTATAAGGATCCATGATAAATCGCTGATCGCAACTTCCGTAATCGGGGACACAGACAGAAACGTATCGAGCTATATGCCAGCGTTTCCCAAACAATAAAGGGAAATACTGGAATAGAGAAACATCGGCAGGTGTTACACCTGGGTGGTGACAAGAAGAATAGGCGTTTCTCTTTGTCGAGATATGGCGTAGTGGAAACATCCGCGCCTGCCACCAATAAGGTCGCGGGTTCGATCCTGGTCGTTCAAATGGCTTCATGTGACCGATCTCTCTTCCACGATGTACAAGATCTTTGGCCTGTTCAGGATTTTCGTAGTTTCCTGCATGGGGTTATTTATAATTTTACACAGTTGCTAAAACAGTTGATCAACAAAAATGTTACTGTCAATTTCATCAGTCGTAGTTTTAGTCATCGGAGCGTTTGTTTTATGGGTATATGCCCACAAAACAATCGATGCAGGTTGCAGCCCACTGCGTGTCACCAGGGATCCTAACAAATCGCCTTGAATTATTTATACCACGTATCAACACGGAGTGATCGGCGAAATCACAAACCTAACACTTTCATTGACACGGAAGGGAAGTTCATGGTACTAAAATATNCGTACGTCTCGGAGAGAAGCTCGCTCTTCCTGATGCCATCTGTCGACTACAGGTAGAACTGAAATCTCGGTTTCACGCGGCACCGATTCTCAAAGCAAGAAAATACATGTACAAAAAAATCACTGCAACAGTACTGTTGCAAGATGTCTACTGATGGTAGTGTGTTAAAACGTCTATTTCAGTCAGCGCCGTCCTGCCGTCACCTTTTCCCATGTATTCCATTCAGAAATACATATTTAACGAACAACCGACCAGGCGTAACACGACTAGTCAGCTGCATGTTAAAAAGTCACGACAGTGATTCGCATTATAGAGCCCGACCAATACTGATGCTGCCATCTGGGATCAGGACGGGATGTCACTTTCATTTCAACTGACTTTGTAACCGCTAGTGACACCTATTGAGGCAGTGGGCAATGGTCCACAAATTTCAATAGCATGCCTCTTTAAATTGGTGCTTCTATTTCTGTTTTCAGGCCCAGGTACCGTTCGCCCCCTCCGCCGTATGACCTAGCCATCATATCAGGAACGACGCCCAGCACATCAACCATCGGGGAAAGTGACAATCTGCCGAACATGCCCGAAATCGGCTGACGTGAATTTGGGACGCTTGTAAAGTGAATAACTACCTCTAAATGACGATTGGTCGTCTGTTATTTTAAAAATAGGAGCCTACCGATAACGATTAAGTTCTTGTGTAGTGCCTGTTATAAAGTTCTAAATCTTGGGCCAGACACTTGACATTTTCACCAAAATTCCACTACCTCAGTGTCATAAACTCCACGGAGCAGCCGCCATTAAAATATGCAAATGAAGGTCAGAGGTCATAGCGTTATACCGATCTCGTCACCAGGGCCCATATTCATAAAACGACTTAAGTCTAAGTGTGACACTTATCCTTTCACAAAAGATAAGTACCACACTTTGACTTAAGTAGTTTTATGAATATGGACCCTGGTTTGTAAGCTGAATAAAAGTATAACAAATGTACTTGCTTTGTTAGTGAATACCAGTATTGCCTGGTGACGAGGTTTTGAAATCGATTGTACACTTAGTAACCCATATATACTGAAGCAAATATTGTGCATAATGTATGAGAGACCTCCCAGTACCGGTTAACCGGTAAAGGATATGCACGCACTATGATAACCTCGTCGAGAAGGCAATAAAAGGTATGTCTATTTCAATTTCAGTCTTAGATGTTGTTTGAGAAGTTTGCTTTCGTATGTACTTCTCCGTTTTGCGCTTGTGCGTTCCCTATGTTTATGTGTGGTACCAATAATAAAATTACCTTTTCTACCACGCACTCACATGGGAAACGGACAAGCGCAAAGCGCAAAACGCAAAGTATGAATTGGCCTTAATATGGAAGTTAAGATGACAGAGCGACGGCCCCGGTGTAACATTTTTGAATGTTCTCCATCTGTGAGCATACCCCTACCTACTATGATTATTGTCAGACTGAATAAGGAGCGACTTGAAAATAGGGAGGCTGAGATCAGCGACTTATCACGGATCCTTGTACGACGTATATGGATAGAATTAGCACAAAGAGGAAAAATTTTGTGTACATTTCGATCCGTGCAGGTATAAGGATCCATGATAAATCGCTGATCGCAACTTCCGTAATCGGGGACACAGACAGAAACGTATCGAGCTATATGCCAGCGTTTCCCAAACAATAAAGGGAAATACTGGAATAGAGAAACATCGGCAGGTGTTACACCTGGGTGGTGACAAGAAGAATAGGCGTTTCTCTTTGTCGAGATATGGCGTAGTGGAAACATCCGCGCCTGCCACCAATAAGGTCGCGGGTTCGATCCTGGTCGTTCAAATGGCTTCATGTGACCGATCTCTCTTCCACGATGTACAAGATCTTTGGCCTGTTCAGGATTTTCGTAGTTTCCTGCATGGGGTTATTTATAATTTTACACAGTTGCTAAAACAGTTGATCAACAAAAATGTTACTGTCAATTTCATCAGTCGTAGTTTTAGTCATCGGAGCGTTTGTTTTATGGGTATATGCCCACAAAACAATCGATGCAGGTTGCAGCCCACTGCGTGTCACCAGGGATCCTAACAAATCGCCTTGAATTATTTATACCACGTATCAACACGGAGTGATCGGCGAAATCACAAACCTAACACTTTCATTGACACGGAAGGGAAGTTCATGGTACTAAAATATTGCGCCGTGTTTTGTATTGCATCGAAATGGCAACTAAAATGTGTGAGGTCAAAATCGCCGGCCCTTAGCGTTTCGCCCGGACCAGATGCATGAAGTCGAGTTTCACCCCAGACCAGTGCAGCAAAGTCGACTTTCGCCCCGCATCAGTGCAGCAAAGTCGATTTCGCCCCGGACCAGTGCAGCAAAGTCGATTTCGCCCCTTGACCAGAAGCAGTCAGGTCGACTAAAGGCAGATCTCAGATCACCATGCTTAACTTCGCCTCCGTATTTGCATATAAATGATGAAGCCGCAATATCATTAACATATTAAAGCAGGGAGTCTGTGTTCGGACCAGTCACCATATCCCTCACGGCCCGGTTTCTATCACCTTCAGCCTCGGTTTCGATCTTTAGCACCCAGGCCTGAATGCCTCACGTCATCATGATGTCGAATGATTCTCATGCACTTCTGAGTAAGTTAGGTTTCGCGATGTTATCATTCACAAATTGGTCATCGTAGCTCAAACCGGCAGGACAGAACAACCAGACCACTCTACCATGGGGACTGATATTCCTTGCACACTGAGAAAACCCTGTCGCCACAAAATCTTTAGTTTCGGTCACCCAGCCGCTGTTTCGAATGTGTCATTACTGCGGAACAAAACGGCTGGCTGCGCGAGACTACAAAATCTTTGAAAATATCGGACGCAAAAAGAAAACGACCTGTAGCTGCACGTAGTTCGCTTAGCAAAGCGGCAGGACCTGGGTTCGAATCCAGCTTTGGCTTCGACCCTGATGGAAAACTAAGGTCCACTGCGTCGTGCAATCATGCTGACAAGACAGAGCACCTTGGTGCTGGTAAGATATAAAAGCAGAGGTCGTCCTCTAGCGTTTTTTGCAAATTTTCGACCCCAACCGGGGTCTTCAGGCAGGCACTTTCTTGCAAAATACTAAATCGAACTAAATCGCTATTGGGAGCTGTGAACTAGCGTTAGGTTCTTTCGGAGTAGCCCTACAAGTTGATGGCAAGCACCAAGCTGATATGGTGGCCAAGCTATAGGGTGTGTCCTTCAGGTTTTTCTGTACAAGTCTTTCTGCTATCAACAATTTCAGGAACGACTTCGAAGTGAAGGGGACAGAGCACCTCATCGAAGTCCTCACAAAACACCGGCACACCACGCCCAGTGACGAAATGCTCCGAGCGTACGGCCACAGCGAGTCGTTGTGGAAATCATACCGGGAGGGTCAGGTCAAGGACGTTGTCACCGCGGAGAACAGGTCTCATTTTCACAACTGTAGGGAGCTGCTCAGGCTCCAAAGGAACAGGGAAACTCCCGATGTGTAAGTACTTGGATCGTGTATAAAGTTCCTAGGGCTGCACATTCCCACCCAGCCAAATGTGCTGGTGGGCATTTTTGCTGCTGTAGTAGCAAAGGGGGAGATTTTCAACCATTTAGAGAAAATTACAAAGTATTCCGTTGGCAACGATGCAAGATACCCCAGAGAACGTAAGTATAGTGGTACGGTCCAGTGTGAGAGACAACCCCACGTCCAAATCGAAGTTCAAGGTAACAGCCCTGATTGCTTCTGCGCAGAAAATTCATGACATTCCGAAGACTTTGTTTCTTTTGGTTTTCAATTTTTGTTCAAGAGTAGATCTGCACTTGACAATTCGTCTGATCACATTCCGAAGATTTTGTTTCGTTTGTCTCCAGTTTTTGTTCAACTCGTCTGCTGGTGGTAAAGCCACATTCATTTTTTCAGCGAACCCCATAAGAGAGACGATGTACTTTCTTTCCTCATCAAAGAGCCACGGGGTGGAAGTTCAAGGTCACAATCTGCAAGGTTACTACAACTTCAACAAAGTGTCTTCCAGCCTACATCTTCAGCAAAGAAGAATAGATCAAAATCAGCTACCTCATCTAATACTGAGAAAAAAGGTGAGCCGGGCTTTTAGGAAAAGGTCCCTGGGCGATGGGAATAGAGACGGGGGATCACCAACGTACCTCTCATACATCCTCTCATACCCCTCTGCAGCGAGAAACACGTGGACACGACGACGAAACTAGCCGAGAAGCGCAGGTTTTTTTTACCTCTACCTTTGCTATTTCAACAGAAAACAAAACGGATTCATCTCAAATTTGAATACTTCCTATATGCCTCGAAGATCCGAGGATTCCAGGGCCCGGTTGCACAAAGCATACTAGGCGTAGTATCATTCTATCTCATAGCTGGCTTCTAACTTTGTATACAAATGCATACAAAGTTAGAAGCCAACTATGAGATAGAATGATACTACGCCTAGTATGCTTTTGTGCAACCGGGCCCAGGTTGCTACATTTTATCGCATGACACATTTTCAGACTCTGCGCTCAAACCGATGTCTCCGAACGCCATGGACCAAAAACTGCAACTTGATTACATCCCGAGGTTGATGATGAATAAAGGTGGTCACAGCAAACAGTTTCTTTTGAAGGTAATGTGGACACGCCTAAAAAGACGTTCCTCCAAGTTTTCTCGCGCAAGTTGGTTCTCTGTGGGCAACTCAGTCGTGAAAAACGATCTCGAGTCATAGCCGAGGAAGACGTTGGGCGGCGCTGCTGTCGTCGGGACGATTTAGAGTTGTAGCCAACAAAGACGTTGGGCGACGCTGCAGTCGTAAGGATCTGGGGTCGTAGGTGATATACAGACGTTACAAAATTAGATGGGTTCGTAAGTTCTGATCTGCTGGGACTCCAGATCACCCCGACGACTGCAGCGCCACCCAACGTCTTTGTCAGCTACGACTCATATCAAAACGACAAGAGATCACGACCAACAACGTCTTTATTTGCGGATATAACCGCCCATACTGACGCTCCCAGTTTTTTTTCAATCAAATCAGGTTGTGGAGGAGTATTCCAAGTTGCACTCTCGCTCGGTCTGTAGCAGCAACGGCCATGACAAGGGACCAGAAGTCGATGCCAGGGATTTAATCCGCCGGTTCAGGATGCATCAAAACCCGGAAGAGGTCCGCAGAGCAAAATGGCTGTTTGCGGCGCAGACGATCGACTACAACATACTGCTGGTACGTTTCTGCCTTTGGTAGTTTCCGAGCAGTCATATGAA
Source organism: Notospermus geniculatus (assembly GCA_002633025.1). NCBI lineage: Eukaryota > Metazoa > Nemertea > Pilidiophora > Heteronemertea > Lineidae > Notospermus > Notospermus geniculatus. The sequence goes on from NMRB01004638.1 coordinate 6,251, forward strand.
TGAATAAAGACAAGCAAATGCTTTTACTTCAGGTTTGTACAGCATTGCATAATGCATTTGTATTGCAAAATTCAAGTAAAAGCATTTGCTAGTTTTTATTCATATGACCCATTGTGTCGACAAAATGTTCGTCACCTCTGAGCTAGTAGGGAGTTTTCGTAAAGCCCCCGAAACGCCAACGCGAACGCTAAACCCATTGTTCGATGCCACGAAGAGAGCACCGAACAAAAGGATAGACGTTGGCGTTTCGGGGGCTTTGCGAAAACTCCCTATTCACAAAGCCCCCGTACGCAAATCCTTTGTCAGGCTGATCGTGAACAATAGGTTGTCCGCAAAAGGACAATAGTTTGCGCACTCCCGTAAGCTACGGGAGCTTCATGAATAAAGTCCCAGGTTCGGGAGGGCGAAACTACATGAACATAACAGCCGACCGACGTCTGTATGCCTGGCGCACGAAGAAAGCAATAAAACGCTTTTGCCAATCAACATCACAAATAACGTGAATTGATGAGCACTTCAGACCAAAGTTGCCGTTTCGCGAGACACCCCGTCGCAGAGTTTGTTGAGCACACTCAACTTGTTCATTCACGAATTGTTCCAGACAAACAATTATGCTGTCGAAGTAGACACCAAAGCTTTGATCAAGAGAGCGGCAGCCATCTCCAAGGAATATGCCGAGAAGGTGAAGGAGAAACGTCAACAACAGGAGCCCGAGGAAAAGTAGGTATCCGGTAACTTGATGTGCGGACCTCAACTCGATATCGGTTATTCTCAATTGCCTTGCCGAGTCTTGGTTACCTCCGACTCGGTCTCCATATCTATTCGAAATGCTGGTGATTGACCACTTCTAATACATGTACTAGTATACGGGGCATGACATCGATCTCAGGATAACTGACGGAAACCGAAATCAAGATGGCTGCCATATCCGCCATCTTGAATGAGAGGCTGTGCTGGTCATCGAAGGGAACCGCCCCATACCTTCCCACTACTTTAAATCACAGATATCAAATGATCTAATGATTTTTTCCAGTTGGAGCACCCCCATACACGAGGAAAGAGAAACAGCCAAGACTCAGATGGCGTTCAACAAATTTCGCACCGAAATTCTCCGCCGGCGGCTACACAAACAAAAGGAGAAAAAGGACAACACGTCGTTTTTGAAACATTTCATCAACGCAGGAAGAAGTTACGAGGAGAAGATTAACACGGCTGAAGATGATGAAAAGACGGATGAGATTGAGTCAACGCCAAAAATGGTGAGCAAGCATATTCAGATTTTCTTTCGTTTATACTGCGTCGTTTGAACCTGTCCCTTTTAGAACGGGCGAGAATACTGAAATTCAACTCGCACCTCGTGACTCTTTTCTGTCGATTAAACATTTCCCCCCGAACCGTTCTCCCTCCACAGAGCCGAAAACAAGTCCGCTCGCTATTCCTCCGAAAACGGAGTAATCAACGAGCGAAGAACTTGATTAGTGTTGACGCTGCTTCTGTAAGTGATTGCTGTTGGTTATTGTATGCTGTGTTGTGATTGGATAATCTGCACCAATGGAGTTTCAGCACTTGTGCGTCTCATTCTCTAGAACACGTCGCTGGCTGTGCCAGTGACGTCTTCTAGCGGATGACCAATTGTGTGTTACAAAAGAGCATGATCGTTGACTGCATGGATGTTACCCTGCCAATGAAACACGACAGGCATTAGAATTGCGATACAAATCGCTCTGGGACAGAGAATGCAGACAAGGGCAGATACTTCAAACATTTGGGGCTGCCCGAAGGACACTGCTATGCACATTGGCCACTCCGAAACTAGAGGATTCGGGCATTGACCAAAGATACCAATAGGGAGTTTTCGCAAAGCCCCCGAAACGCCAACGCGAACGTCTATCCTTTTGTTCGGTGCTGTCTTCGTGGCATCGAACAATGGGTTTGGCGTTTGCGTTGGCGTGTCGGGGGCTTTGCGAAAACTCCCTATTATTGCATGCCAAACTCGGGGTAGGCCTACGACTCGTCCGCAGAATGTCATGGGTTCGGATTGGTTTGTTTGTCGTGCACTGTTTCCTGTTTATTTTCTCAGACGCGCCGGGATACAAGGTCCCTGTTTCTCCGACGATCAAGCCAGCGGACGAAGACTAGTAGCCGCCTGGACTTGCGGCTGAATTCGACGATTGGTACGTCGACGCCCAGCAGCGGCGTACCTACACCCAGGCTGCAGAGGGTGCGCACTGCCTCTGTTATTACCACAGGACAAAAGGTAGGGCAGGAAATAACGATTAAGAACCATCAGAATAAATCCCCTCAGAAACTGAGTGATCGAGCGCCATCTTTAAGCTGTGTCGTCCGACTGACCCAACTAAGACCCTTCTTTCAATAACTATAATTTCATATTTGATTGACGAACAAAGCAGGTTAGAGGACAATATTGGTCACCGCACTTTAATTGTTTTTTTAAAAAGTGGATGCAATGGTACCAGAACTAGAACCAGGAAAACTGAGATACTAGGTGTATTTACAAGGGAGCTGCAAGGGGCCAAGTTTAGGGTGTCCACCTTCTCCCAGCCCCAGTCGTTATAGGCCTTTTCATGTCCCTGCACTTGCGAATTAAACATTTCTGCTTTATAGTTCCCACCAGTTTCGAGCGCAAGAAAATCGAAGACACCAGGCCCGAAGATTCAGGCTGGTCATTTCGACTTCTCAGATACCACAACAGGTAAGTAAATGTGAAGTCCCTCCAAGGACCTCACCAGCTCCGTGCTCTTAAATGGGCTATAGATATGGCCATGGAAACGGGAAACACCATCCAGGCATCAACCTGAAGGAATACCATGTTGGTGCCAGCTCACGTATTTTTATGAGGCAAATTGTCACAAATGGGTGATATTTTACAAAATAACAGGAACGTCGAAACGTGGAGGGAAAGCAGGCAGGCCCGTCTGACACATATGCCCCCCCCCTCCCAATTTTCTTTCCAACTTTGGAAGACAAATGCCATGAGGAAATAGGAAATTCCCACTGTGCATTCCTGAGGAAGCAAACATCAATCACTCGCACATTGAATCGTGTGTTGTTGGAGAGCCAGACATATTCCCTGTACCCTGTTGTCCCATTCAAAGAGGGTTTCATACTACATGTACTTTCATTTACGGTTGGGAATGACCAATTCCTGGCGTTTTCGACAGACGCGATAAGCCCACAAGCCATGAAATCTTCAACTACCAGCAAAACACTTTGTTAACATTTCAGGTCGTCAAAAAAGATCCCTGTCGACCACTATATAGGTGAACTGTCAATGTTATCGGCACGATCGTTGTACCTCTAAATAGGTTTCAATATCGGCATGATCGTTGTACCTCTATAAATAGGTTTCATTGACGTTGTACCTCTATAAATAGGTTTCGTTATCCGCATGATCGTTGTACCTCTATAAATAGGTTTCATTAGTTGCATGATCGGTTTACCTCTAAATAGGTTTCATTATCTGCATGATCGTTGTACCTCTAAATAGGTTTCACTATCTGCATCAGCATGGTCGTTGTACCTCTAAATAGGTTTCGTTATCTGCATGATCGTTGTACCACCATGACCATGGCACAGGTTTTCCTTATCTGACAGATTGCTCTACCTATACACAGGTTTTCGTTATCTTCTGCATGATCGTTGTTGGCTAGCTGTACAGAGGTTTTCATTTATATCTGCCATGATATCTGCATGCATGATAATGGCGTAGGCAACGTACATGTATACATAGGTTTTCGTTATCTGCATGATCGTTGTACCTCTATTTTTCTCCATATAAGCACGATCGTTGTAGCACTTAAAGGGGCACGGATTCCTTCCCTATCCTGCGCTTACCCACGTTAAGGGAGACCTCTATTGAAACGTTGTTAAACTACTGCTTATCAACCTCGCCCCATGTAAAGTCCGGCAACATCTATCTTCGACCTAATGGAATGCGGAAGTCATGTAATGTGACAGAGCTTTGCGGTTTATAATCATGCCTGTCGATCACTTGTGGTCGTTCCCCGATTGTTCGCGTTGTCCACCGGTCATTCAATAGCCGCGTGTGATTAAAGGTCCGTGGAAAATCCAACGATCAATTTCCTAGCTCCGCATTCCATTAGGTCAAAGATAGATGTTGCCAGACTTTAGAGCAACTTTCGTCCCTGTGGCATAATTGCAGCTAATCATAGGGCCTACATTCTCACTTGGAAGAAAGAATAAGAACTTATTTTTATTCTTTCCTCCAAGATTCTCAACACTGGGGCGAAAGGCAAAACTAAGAACGGTATTGGAGAATGACGCAACTAACCGCGCTCGAAAAAAGTGGCAATATTGCACCCTTTTTAATTCATCTGTCCTCCAATCATGCAACTACATGTACAGTAGTACATCATCTGGCTGGAGGAGCAAGCCAGATGATTAATATTCCCAAAGCTATTTTTTTTAGACTATCACAAGTCGTCTAGGTTTATCTGTAGGACTGTCAGTCATCACCACTCTCACACCTCATCACAAAAGACCAATCCCGGGAGACCAATAAATACACGTGATCGAACTCAATGTTAGAGTCATAGACAAATGGTTCACTAACTTCAAGCTTGGAGGAATTATACTGTCAGTATAATTCCTCCAAGCTTCAAGCATGCAAGGCTGCGGTCAACTTAGTTATCAAATCCAAGAGGACATGAAAATGGACACGCCATTATTCGCACTACTGGCAACCTATGAAGACCTCTTGTAAGCCATGGGAGTCAAAGTTCAGACAACCATGATTCAGAGCATGAGTGAGAGAAAGTCAACAAAAGGCTATCCAAGACTAAGCACATTCCGTTCTGGCCAACTGTGACAGGCCAACGTAGTCGTATGCCTTATAAATGGCCACTACACGTATATGGTGGAGCACAAAGTCTCGGACAGAATACAACACTACATCATTGACACGGTGATAAAATGGGGAATAAAAATGTTGGGTGAAAAAAAGTTGGTTGGAGATCACAAGATATGAGATTGAAACGATGAAAACGTGACATGTATGATGAGACAAGAGCAATGAAATATTTAGGAAGTGTAGGACTCTCACCAACACTCAGTCGCACCTCATCACATAGACCAAGAAAATTAATATTCAAGCTCAATGTTGGAGCAGTGGGCAACGGTAAACTATGCATGCAAGGCTGCGGCCAACTTTGTTAGCCAAAGTCAAGAGGATGTGAAAATGGACACGCCATTATTCGCGCTACTGGCAATCTATGAAGACCTCTTGTAAGCCATGGGAGTCAAAGTTCAGACAAGCACGATTCAGAGCTTGAGAGAGGCAGGCCAACAAAAAGCTATCAAGACTAAGCACATTCAGTTCTGGCCGACTGTGTCTGTGCACGAGTTGGCCTAAAAAAACCCCACCAACAACAGGCCAACATAGTTGTAGGCCTTTTGAATGGCCACTACATGTATGGTGGACCACAAAGTCTCGGACAGAATATACGTGTACAACACTACATGCATTGACAAGACAAGGGGGAATAAAACCTGTTGGGCGAAAAAGTTGATTGCGGATCACAAGATACATACATGTATGAGATTGAAACAACAAAGAACATGTTCAAGATGAAAATATGACATGAATGAAAGACAACAGCAATGAAGTATGGAAAGACAAAGAATTGAGAACTTGAAGACAAATTTATAGATATATATATGAACTATGTATTTTCATCTCCGTGATAAAACTGGTGCCATTTTTAGCCGCAAAGTTACGAATTTTTTTCAAATGATGATATAATGCTATTTACAAAACACAGAAATCACATGAAATGGACATATTTCCCGTAGGAATCACAGTACAGTGCTGTATGACCTCCAGTATTTTTGTTTTTACATTATTACTAATAAATGCACTATCTACATTTTTTGGCCCTTGTAAGAAGACCAACAAACCAGACTTTGGCATGACTGATTACACCACTAATAGTAGTTAAATAAATTATGCTCCTCCAGCAACATGGCTTTCTCTTTATGAAAGAGTTGCTCCAAGACTGGAGATTTCCACACGACTTTTCCCACTTGGGCAACATTTTTAAGGGTTTTTCTCTGTTTTTTTTCTGTTCTGTTCATTATCCATCCTTCTTGGAAAGTTGGGAAACATTAGACAGGATTAGCACCTTTCCGACTCCGACTTCAACTACGAGAACAAATTGCAGTCCGCCGTGGACATTCTTGATAAAAACGAGTTGGTAGACGTTTTCAATTCATCAAACACCATATATTGAAGGCAGAAAAATTTGGCCTTATAAATCGGAAATAAGGATAAATTATGAATATTGAACTCGTAATCCTAGTCGTTACGACTTGGAATACGACTATGATATTTGCGATTTACGGGCACTTCCGATTACGAGTCAAAATTATTCTGCTACAAAGTTATGGCATTTTACGATTTGCAAACGTCTATCAAATCGTTTTTATCAAGGATGTCCACAGCGAACTGCAATTCGTTCTCGTAGTTGTAGTCGGAGTCGGAAAGGTGCTAATCCTGTCTATTTGAGTAGGAACCCACTTGGAGTTCACATCTCGTCACACGGCTGATATCAATACCATGTTTACATACACAACATCTAGCACACCAAGAAGTGAACCAGGTTACTTTCAAGTATAATGAGCAACCAGTATGTTTGTTATTTCATACGGTTATACCGGTCTATCCTATTTCTAAGTGGTTCAATATTTCTGATTTCAGAAGAAGAATTCCGACCACCTGTTCAAGTCGGACGACGGCAGGCAGTCATCAACCACTTGTACATCCCTAATCAGTTTAATATGAAGTACCGCAGCGACACATCTGATACATCCAGTAATAACCCCGCATCTGACGAGGACTAAACACACCTCCAACAGACTCGAAGAGGAACTTGATTTTTCAAAGTTAATTAAATCAAACGAACTCAATGGATAACAGAATCGGAGAATTGTAGTGGAGTTGTTTTCCATTTTGTGCATTTTTTACAGAAAAATGCAAAAATATAAAGTTGTTAAATAAAGCGAAAGAACACACGTAGAATTGCTCAGATTTCCTGAATTCCAGTTTACGTATGTATACAAAACATAACCCAGTAATGTATGAAAGAAAGGCACCAAATTTATCAGCATGGGCAGTCCCAACATAACTGTAATTTGATCTACTGCGTGGGGAGAATGCCAAATCAAACCAAGATAAATCACAAGAGCAAATCCCTCTAAAGCATTTCTCAAACGAAGTGATGGTAAGAACTTGTTTCTATTTGTGTTTTTTAGTTTATAATGCCCAGATTCAACAAACATCATGCCAAGATCAAAAGTAAACTGCTTTAATTCATACTAATTGCACCCCTTCCGCGATCGAAGACCTGACAGGTGAGGTAGAGAATTCCAGAGACAACCACTGGATGATAACTTCAGTACAAAAGGTCTAGTACATGCTGCGATCATGACAATATGCCTCATCAATTTCGTCCTGAAACAGCTCAACCAGAAGCCAAGCAACTGTGGCGACAGAGTAAACCAAATGCTGCAAACATACTGCAACATGTGACCAATTAAGGAAATTTAACACAAGAAAGCTTGAGTTAAATGAACATTTCTATCTAAGCTACAAATATTTGTACATTATCTACGATATCTTTCTCTTGATCGACTGCGATGATGACCATTTCGGCTATGTTTCTTCGATTTATGAACACGTTCCACCGACCGCGATCGTGACCGAGATCGGTACTTCGACGACTTTTCCTTGTAATACTTCTTGCGGCTTTTATGATCTGGTGACCTTGAGTACGATCTTGAGCGGCTACGAGAATACGATCGACTCCTCCGACGCTTGTGTTTGTCTTTAGAATATCTATCTCGGGAATGGGAATCCTTTTTGTATTTTCCTGAATATTTCCGCCCTGGACTCCTATGTTTCCTTTTCGGCGTGGGACTTCGGCTCCCACTGTAGTGACGATCGTGCGGACTGTCGCTGCGACTCCGACTTCTACTGGAGAAACTCCTGCAAAACCAAAGGGCACCATGACGTACAGATATTTCTTTCAATTCACAAGATTTTGTAGACACAACTTTTAGAAACTTTCAATCTCTCATCAAAGCCAACAATTTACAAGGACCTCCAGAAATGACACCTGAGCGACAAATACTCGTAACAGAACAACAACCTCTGCATACACACAATTAGGACAGATTTAGGATGGGCCACCTGGACTTGAAGGCTGTGATTACACAACAAGGACACTTGCCTTTGATTCTCATCTTCCAGTTTAATTTTCTTCAGCGCCTGATTCACCATCGGTGACGACGGCTTCGGTGTGACTGGTCGTGATCCTGAGTTCGGTGTACCTTGCTCCGAAGATAGACCCTTTGCCTTCATCTTGGCTTCTATTTGGACTTTGCGGGCCTCGTTGACAATTATTTCCAGCTTGTCAAAATTGGCCTGAAAAAGAAGGATAGGTTTGGAGTGGTGTAATCAATCGTCATTTTTTTAACTTGGTCAGAGGAAAGATGAGCAAGGTCCAGGAAACATACCTTTGGCCTGGCATAAATTTTCAGAATGGATAGACATATTTCAGTGATTTCGTCATCATCAACTCTGAAGATAGAATACCATGCAGGATTGTTTGGGAGAGGAATCTGCAGCTTCCGAGCAGCTAGGTAGATACACGCACAGGCGATTGTCTCCGGTTGATATCTCACAAATGCATCTGTACGGAAACTATCATTCATGTAGTTCCTGAAAGACAAGAACAAGAACTTGTTAAATAAAACCTGATGGGTTAACGGCTGAATTTATTTCCTACAAGACCACGAGCCGTAGGTTGACAATCACAGTGTCCCCTCCGACACAAGAAAATTTTCCGAAAAAGGACATTTTCAGTCAGACCTACATCGACTCCTGACTATAGCCAACAAGGTAGGCCTATTTGTTCCTCCATGCTCGTGGAACGAACTTATATTGTCAAAATTGACTTTACACCAAGTATCAGATAAGCTGAATAAGCTATTCTGTCACCGAAACCTAGTAGCTAAGGAGTGATGCACACAACACTGTGAAGACTACTTCCAATGCTTAGATTCATTGAAACTAAATACATTTCACAGAATTATCATTTACAGGCTGTCTAACTGTAAATACATAACTACAAATGTATACATAACTTGAGTTATAAACTCGAGGTACGAAATACCCACGAAAGACGACTGACTACCAACAAAATTCGACCAACACAAAAGGTGGCAGTAGGGTTGACACAAATCTTTCACTTACCAAAACCCAAAGGATGTAATGTACATGACAACTAGTGTCGATCATGTTTATATTTGATGGTGTTCTCGTTCATATGAAAGCAATGTGATACCAATGTCAGGCCTGCCACAAGTCACAAATGTGAGCCATATCTTCCTACTCTCCTAAATTCAAACATTGTATGGCCAACAGTTCTACATAATACATGTAAATACCCTATACGCAAATATTTTCGCGAATAAAAATTACCACGAAAATCGCGAATTGGTCAATACCCCCACGAATTCTATTACACGCGAATCATTTTCCAATCGCCGACGATCCCGTAATACATTGTGGTTGGCACTTAATTACACGCATATTGAAAATGCAGTGTTTTTGAAAACTTACATGGGACCCCATTAACCACGAATATTTATCCACGCGAAAAGGTAATTTCGGACACTGACCGCTAAATATTTTAGCCGCGAAAATATTTGCATATATGGCAATGAAATAAAACCATCTGGAACATAGGATTTTCTACGATAAATACTTAGATCTCTGCATTCCAGAAAAAATTCAGTTTTCAACCCACTAACTGCAGAAATCTTCTCATGGCAGAAACATTCCTACAAGAAGTTAGGGGCAGAAAAAAAAGTGGGAGCAAAGTAGCACAATTTTACTCATTGAGCATGCATGTACGGGGCTTTGTCTGAAATCAAAATTTGGGTCATTTCCTACACAAAATGCATGCCTTTATAGCCCTGTACTACCAACCAAGTCGTACACAGTAATGCATTCTAGTACATGATACACCAACAGGATTAAAGTTTAATCAACCTCAACCTCAACCTGTGTGCCCAGCAGGATGGCTGATAGTTGTAGGCTGTAGGCCTAGTTCACCTCTTACTCTAGTGTGCTCGAAGACTTTGGGGGCAACATTGAATCAGTTACTACCTCAAAAGTAATGTACTATAAAGAAGATACTGGGCACTCGGCATGACCAGGCTAGAGAGTCACTAGCCTTCAGCCGTGGAGGCTGATCATTTGTGGATGAGCCACACCGAAACATGTAGGCCCGTATTCAATAAGGGTGATCATCGCACGTTTAAGGGTGTTTTGGCCTAATCAGCGTACAAATTCTGCATTACACAGGTTAAAGGCCT
>NMRB01004640.1:23133-33586 GCA_002633025.1 Notospermus geniculatus
ACTATGTCCCTGGTTCCCATGGATCGACTCGGGAGTCGTCGATGCAGAAGTCAATTCGCCTCCTGTAGGCAAGATAACGAGACTCGAAGACGGAGTCGGTCCCACCGTCGTGCTGCTCTCTTGTGAGAAGGATTTACTTGGTCGAATCTCGGGGAAAACAGAGCTGCTCATCTCTGGTGAGATGACTTTACAAATTGGAACTGGATCAGCCCACTTTCCAACCAGATTGCCAGTTCCGTTGCTGACACATGTCGAGGTAGCGTTCCCTTGTAAAGTGTACCCTTCGTTACAAACGTACTGGACAGTGCTGCCGAACCTCAGGGAGTTTACATTCGCGCGACCGTTCTCCAGAAATGGTTGTATGCAGAATATCTCTAGAAAGTAAAGTGATTGTGTTTTGGAAAGCATTGCAGATGAAGGTTATGTTTTCCTTCGCTCATATTTCGAAAAATGTATTTCACTTTCTCACCTTTACATATCGGTATGGGATTCGACCACTTTCCAAACTCATTACCAACTCCGTTGCTCACACAAGTCGAAGTAGCCTTTCCTTGTAGAGCGTATCCTTTCTTACAAACGAACTTCATAGTGCTGCCGATCGTCAAAGAGTCAGCGAATGCATTACCGTTTGGAAAAACCGGTTGTTGGCAGGTTATGACTAGAAATAAAAGGGATATTAATGCTTCAGAAAACATCATTGCTGCTGAAGTGAAGGACGAGTACTGCTGCATTGCATTTTTTGTCTTTATTATACTTTTGTCTTTAACTGAACAGAATTCACTGCAGGCAATAGTCTAATTTAAGACCATGGTGGTCTTAAATTATGTGCATATACGTCTCTGAGATTTATGCTAAAGGCACTGTCTTTTCACTTACCTTTACATATAGGAATTGGATCGGACCACATTCCAACCACACTCCCAGCTCCGTCACTGACACATGTAGAAGAAGTGTTTCCGACTAGAATGTACCCATCGTCACAAACGTAGACGACAATGCTGCCAAACGTTAGAGAAGCTATCCTTGCCGTACCATTCGCAAGAACTGGCTGTTTGCAGGTTATCTCTAGAAATGAACGATACATGTTCCTTTTGATACAAATGGCAACCCAGATGCCGCGAAGGGGATTGCTTACGCTTCATAAAAACACCAAGTCAGTTTAATTTTTTGGTGCAACCATGTGCTCCATTATACCTGCCCCTCTTCCCTCAACGAATTTTTTTTGGCTGATTGAATGATACATGTAGATATAATGTCGACTTCATTTCGCCCCTTCCCGTACTACTTACTGCATACCACGGAGAGAGACCAGCCGACAGACTATTTCATCCACATCACTTACCTCTGCATACTGGCATCGGATTTGACCACCTTCCAACCACATTACCAGTTCCGTTGCTAACACATTTCGAAGTAGGATCACCTTGGAGAACATGGCCTTCGTTACAGACGTACTTGACAGTGCTACCAAAATTCAGGGAATCTGTGGTTGCTTTACCGGCGGGGAGCTCTGGTTTTTTGCAGGTTATCTCTGGAAGTAAATGGGATGATTCGTAAGATGTCATTTCAAAACAGGAGTTCACTTCGTAACTGTTTCTCGTACCATACCGGTAAGGAAATTACTTTTTTAAAACCAGCCATTTCATTACCATGTGGATCTATCACTTTTTTTACGTATTATGCACATGTACCTGAACATTTCGGCGTTGGATTTGACCACCTTCCAACCACGTTACCAGTTCCGTTGCCGACACATTTCGACGTAGGATCACCTTGCAGAACATAGCCTTCGTTACAAACGTACTTGACAGTGCTACCAAAGTTCAGGGAATCTGCGGTTGTTTTACCGTCCTGGAGCTCAGGTTTTTCGCAGGCGATCTCTGGAAGGAAATGGAATAATTCTTGAATGTCATTAGTCTCCGCCACGCCACGTAGTGGTCGAGCGGAGACTCTTGTGTTAGCTAGGAAACTTTCTCGGCCAACTTTCTCGGCCCAAACGCCAACCTCAGACCAGGAGGCTTACGTGCCTATGCGTGTGTGCATTCTGCAGTGCTTCACGGGATCCTTGCAGTGTCGTAATTTTATCAGCATATAACACGAAGTTTCGACGAAACTGTCTTTCAATAAAATATTCCGGTGTCAGGATTTGTGACTACTAGTAGGCTATTCTTTCATTTCCACGTCGGGTGTATGTTGTTTAATTTATCCATGCTGATCTTTACGACGATGTTTTGCGCCACGACTGCCGTATGATCCTGCAGATGAAGGTTATGTTTTCCTTCGCTCATATTTCGAAAAATGTATTTCACTTTCTCACCTTTACATATCGGTATGGGATTCGACCACTTTTCAACCTCATTACCAACTCCGTTGCTCACACAAGTCGAAGTAGCCTTTCCTTGTAGAGCGTATCCTTTCTTACAAACGAACTTCACGGTGCTGCCGATCGTCAAAGAGTCAGCGAATGCATTACCGTTTGGAAAAACCGGTTGTTGGCAGGTTATGACTAGAAATAAAAGGGATATGCTTCAGAAAACTTCATTGCTACAGAAGTGAAGGACGGGTACTGCTGCGTTGCATTTTTTGTCTTTTAACTGAACAGAATTCCCTGCAGGCAATAGTCTAATTTAAGGCCATGGCAAACTGCCTGTAGTTTGCCATGGTCTTAAATTATGTGCATATATAGGCCTACGTCTCTGAGATTTATGCTAAAGGCGCTGTCTTTTCACTTACCTTTACATATAGGAATTGGATCGGACCACATTCCAACCACACTCCCAGCTCCGTCACTGACACATGTAGAAGAAGTGTTTCCGACTAGAATGTACCCATCGTCACAAACGTAGACGACAATGCTGCCAAACGTTAGAGAAGCTATCCTTGCCGTACCATTCGCAAGAACTGGCTGTTTGCAGGTTATCTCTAGAAATGAACGAATCATGTTCCTTTTGCTACAAATGGCAACCCAGATGCCGCGAAGCCAAGGGGATTGCTTACGCTTCATGAAAAAACCAAGTCAGTTAATTCTTTGGTGCAACCATGTGCTCCATTATACCTGTCCCTCTTCCCTCAACGAATTTTTTTGGCTGATTGAATGATACATGTAGATAATAATGTCGACTTCATTTCGCCCCTTCCCGTACTACTTAGTGCACAACACGGAGAGAGACCAGCCGACAGACTATCTCATCCACATCACTTACCTGTGCATACTGGCATCGGATTTGACCACCTTCCAACCACATTACCAGTTCCGTTGCTAACACATTTCGAAGTAGGATCACCTTGGAGAACATAGCCTTCGTTACAGACGTACTTGACAGTGCTACCAAAATTAAGGGAATCTGTGGTTGCTTTACCGTCGGGGAGCTCTGGTTTTTTGCAGGTTTTCTCTGGAAGTAAATGTGATGATTCGTAAGATGTCATTTCAAAACATGAGTTCGTAACTGTTTCTCGTACCATACCGGTAAGGAAATAACTTTTTTTAAACCAGCCATTCCATTACCATGTGGATCTATCACTTTGCACTTCTTTACGTATTATGCACATGTACCTGAACATTTCGGCGTTGGATTTGACCACCTTCCAACCAGGTTACCAGTTCCGTTGCCGACACATTTCGACGTAGGATCACCTTGGAGAACATAGCCTTCGTTACAAACGTATTTGACAGTGCTACCAAAGTTCAGGGAATCTGCGGTTGTTTTACCGTCCTGGAGCTCAGGTTTTTCGCAGGCGATCTCTGGAAGGAAATGGAATAATTCTTGAATGTCATTTCTGTTTATGCCGGACGGTGCGAATAAGTTCCCGTTTTGACTTTATCCCCACCGGCGATGGTGCGAATAGCCAGTGCTTTTCAAAACATAGATTCCTAAAAAGTGATGACGTTCTTCCGAGCCTTCCACATAGCACATGAAAATTATGCTTTCTTTTTCACCAACCATTCATTACATGATCAAATGTAGGCCTATACATGACTTTGCATTTATGCACGTCTAGCCCTACCTGCGCATGTCGGTGTTGTTGACCACCTCCCAACCACGTTACCAGTTCCGTTGCTAACGCATTTCGAAGTAGAATTACCCTGGAGAACGTAGCCTTCGTTACAAACGTATTTGACAGTGCTACCAAATTTCAGGGAACCTACTGTTGCGTTACCGTTCAGGAGATCTGGTGTTTTGCAGATGATCTCTGGAAGTAAATGGAATGATTCCTGTGATGTTTCTGGTAGCATGTGGAAAAATTACGTCCTGTTTTCAACCACCCATTCCATTATGGTATGGATTTATCAATTTACACCTCTTTTACATGTATGTACGTCTGCACACGGCACACGCACCTGAACATTTCGGCGTTGGATTTGACCACCTTCCGTCCACATTAGTTCCGTTGCTGACACATTTCGACGTGGGATCACCTTGGAGAATATAGCCTTCGTTACAAACGTACTTGACTTTGCTACCAAAGTTCAGGGAATCCGTGGTTGCTTTACCGTACGGGATTTCAGGTTTTTCGCAGGTAATCTCTGGAAGAGAATGGGGAAATTCTTGAATGTAATTTCAAAGCATAGCTTCGTAAAAAGTAATGCAATACCTCCGAGGCTTCCTCATAGCATAGGAAAATAAGGGTCTTGGTACCCCAACCATTCATTACATGATCGAATGTATCGGGTGTCCCAAAAAAGTGAACCGCTTTTTTTGACAAGTATTTTCTCAGCGACAGATGAACCAAATTCATTGGAATTTTTCACAGAGTAACCTTAGGGTATCATCAACAAGTCTGCGAAATATCTAGGAGATCGGTCGCAAATTATGCGAGCACTGTCAAATTCAAAACAGCATGTCAACACCTGCGTGAACATGATGAAGGTCACACTGCATTAGCTCTGATATTGGATTTTTTAACATGCTGTTTTGAATTTGACAATACTCGCACAATGTGTGACCGATCTCTTAGATATTTTGCGGACTTGTTGATGGTACCCTAAGGTTACTCTGTGAAAAATTCCATTGAATTCGGTTTATCTATCGCTGAGAAAATACTTCTCAAAAAGCGGTTCATTTTTTTTGGGACACCCGATATACATGACTTCGCATGTCTTTAATATGTGATGCACGTGTAGCCCTCTACCTGAGCATGTTGGTGTTGTTGACCACCTCCCAACCACGTTACCAGTTCCGTTGCTGACACATTTGGAAGTAGAATCACCTTGGAGAACGTAGCCTTCGTTACAATCGTATTTGACAATACTACCAAATTTCAGGGAGCCGATTGTTGCTTTACCGTTCAGGAGATCTGGTGTTTTGCAGGTTATTTCTGGAAGTAAATGGGATGATTGGTGTGATGTTTCTGGTAGCATGTGGAAAAATTACATCCTGTTCTTCAACCAGCCATTCCATTAGACCGTGTGGGTCTATCACGTTGCTCCTCTTTACGTCTGCCTACGCACCTGAACATTTCGGCGTTGGATTTGACCACCCTCCGTCCACATTAGTTTCGTTGCTGATACATTGCGATGTGGGATCACCTTGGAGAACATAGCCTTCGTTACAAACGTACTTGACTGTGCTACCAAAGTTCAGGGAATCTGTGGTTGCATTACCGTTCGGAAGCTCAGGTTTTTCGCAGGTGATCTCTGATGAAAAATGGGTTGAAATCTCATTTTAAGACATACATGTAGGCTCTCATAAGATATAATGACGTTACTTCCAAGCCGTTCCTGGCGCGTGTGAAGGGACATTTTACATGTTTACCGATCATTACATGTACATGATCAAATACACGTACTGTAGCTTGCATTTCTTTCCATATGCAAATGAAGTTGCCCTACCTGAGCATTTCGGCGTTGGATTCGACCACCTTCCATCCACATTTATACCAGTTCCGTTGCCGACACATTTCGAAGTAGGATCACCTTGGAGAACATAACCTTCGTTACAAACGTATTTGACCGTGCTACCAAATTTCAGGGAATCCGTGGTTGCTTTACCTTTGGGGAGCTCTGGTTTTTCGCAGGTAATCTCTGCAAGTAAAGAACGGGATAGATGTACATGCACATGTACATGTTGTTCTTAAAATCCCATTTGAAGAGTGACATAAGCTCACGTAAAATATGATTGATGACGTTACATGTACTTCCGAGCCGTTCCTCGTGGCATGTGGAGGGGCACTTACCAATAATTACGTAACCAAATACATGTAGCTCGCATTTCTTTACGTATATGCAGGTGAAGTGGCCCTACCTGAGCATTTCGGCGTTGGATTTGACCACCTTCCATCCGCATTACCAGTTCCGTTGCCGACACATTTTGATGTTGGATCACCTTGGAGAACATAGCCTTCGTTACAAGCGTATTTGACAGTGCTACCAAATTTGAGGGAATCTGTGGTTGCTTTACCGTTCTGGAGGTCAGGTTTTTCGCAGATAATCTCTGAAAGAAAGTGGCATAATATTTGAATGTAATTTCAAAGCATAGGTTCGTAAAAAGTAATGATCCTTGGATAACGTAGCCTTCGTTACAATCGTATTTGACAATACTACCAAATTTCAGGGAGCCGATTGTTGCTTTACCGTTCAGGAGATCTGGTGTTTTGCAGGTTATTTCTGGAAGTAAATGGGATGATTGGTGTGATGTTTCTGGTAGCATGTGGAAGAATTACATCCTGTTCTTCAACCAGCCATTCCATTAGACCGTGTGGGTCTATCACGTTGCTCCTCTTTACGTCTGCCTACGCACCTGAACATTTCGGCGTTGGATTTGACCACCCTCCGTCCACATTAGTTCCGTTGCTGATACATTGCGATGTAAGATCACCTTGGAGAACATAGCCTTCGTTACAAACGTACTTGACTGTGCTACCAAAGTTCAGGGAATCTGCGGTTGCATTACCGTTCGGAAGCTCAGGTTTTTCGCAGGTGATCTCTGATGAAAAATGGGTTGAAATCTCATTTGAAGACATACATGTATTAATGTCAGCTCTCATAAGATATAATAACATGTTACTTCCAAGCCGTTCCTGGCGCGTGTGAAGGGACATTTTACATGTTTACCGATCATTACATGTACATGATCAAATACACGTACTGTAGCTTGCATTTCTTTCCATATGCAAATGAAGTTGCCCTACCTGAGCATTTCGGCGTTGGATTCGACCACCTTCCATCCACATTACCAGTTCCGTTGCCGACACATTTCGAAGTAGGATCACCTTGGAGAACATAACCTTCGTTACAAACGTATTTGACCGTGCTACCAAATTTCAGGGAATCCGTGGTTGCTTTACCGTTGGGGAGCTCTGGTTTTTCGCAGGTAATCTCTGCAAGTAAAGAACGGGATAGATGTACATGTACATGTACATGTACATGTACATGTACATGTAGTTCTTAAAATCCCATTTGAAGAGTGACACAACCTTGCGTAAAATATGATTGATGACGTTACATGTACTTCCGAGCCGTTCCTCGTGGCATGTGGAGGGGCACTTACCAATAATTACGTAACCAAATACATGTAGCTCGCATTTCTTTACGTATATGCAGGTGAAGTGGCCCTACCTGAGCATTTCGGCGTTGGATTTGACCACCTTCCATCCGCATTTCCAGTTCCGTTGCCAACACATTTTGATGTTGGATCACCTTGGAGAACATAGCCTTCGTTACAAACGTATTTGACAGTGCTACCAAATTTGAGGGAATCTGTGGTTGCTTTACCGTTCTGGAGGTCAGGTTTTTCGCAGATAATCTCTGAAAGAAAGTGGCATAATATTTGAATGTAATTTCAAAGCATATAGGTTCGTAAAAAGTAATGACGTTACTTCCAAGCCTTCCTCATACCATATGAAAATTGTTTTTTATACATACATGATCAAATACCTGTTGCTTGCATTTCTTTATGTAATGCAGGTGTTGTTGCCCTACCTGAACATTTCGGCATTGGATTTGACCATCTTCCATCCACATTACCAGTTCCGTTGCCGACACATTTCGAAGTAGGATCACCTTGGAGAACATACCCTTCGTTACAAACGTATTTGACAGAGCTACCAAAGTTCAGGGAACTTGTTGTTGCTTTACCGTTCGGGAGCTGAGGTTTTTCGCAGGTAATCTCTGCAAGTAAAGAACGGGATAGATGTACATGTACATGACTGTACATGTAGTTCTTAAAATCCCATTTGAAGAGTGACATAAGCTCGCGTAAAATATGAGTGATGACGTTACGTGTACTTCCGAGCCGTTCCTCGTGGCATGTGGAGGGGCACTTACCAATAATTACGTAACCAAATACATCTAGCTTGCATTTCTTTACCTATATGCAGGTGAAGTGGCCCTACCTGAGCATTTCGGCGTTGGATTTGACCACCTTCCATCCGCATTACCAGTTCCGTTGCCGACACATTTTGATGTTGGATCACCTTGGAGAACATAGCCTTCGTTACAAAGGTATTTGACCGTGCTACCAAATTTAAGGGAATCTGTGGTTGCTTTACCGTTCTGGAGGTCAGGTTTTTCGCAGATAATCTCTGAAAGAAAGTTCCATCGAACATCGAAAATCGAGCGTCAAATGCCCTCATGGGAACTTATATTTCATCATCTATATGTGCGTAAAATGCATTCATGTCATTTTTGCTTTACTTATAATTCCAAAGGGGATCGATTTTTAATACAACTACCAACAACCTCAAGAAGTCGTGTAACATATAAATCTACAACATGTATTACAAAGGCGCAAGCGATCTCTAACTAACATCCTGGGATTACCGAATCTGTGAAAAAATATTAGTCCTGCAAAATGACAGGAAGTCCTGTAAAAGTGCAGTATATGAACAGTACAGCCCGTAAATTTATGGTTAAAATTAAGAGGCTACCGTTAAACTACAGAAGCTCCGTCATTTTACAAAAGTACTTGTCAATATATCACGACACCCGTTATTCAACAGAAATATCTGTTTAACAAGAGATTATTTGGAGTATTTATGAATTACAGCACGATTCTGTAAAATATTTTCTGTAAAATCTTCTGTTTTTTCAAACAGTGTATGCACCAGTACTGTCCTACCTGAACATTTCGGCGTTGGATTTGACCACCTTCCATCCACATTACCAGTTCCGTTGCTGACACATTTCGATGTTGGGTCACCTTGGAGAACGTAGCCTTCGTTACAAACGTACTGGACAGTGCTACCAAAACTCAGTGAACTTATTGTTGCTTTACCATTTCGGAGCTCTGGCTTTGTGCAGGTTATCTCTGGAAGTAAATTGGATAGTCCTCATCATTTCAAAACATGGTTCGTGAATAATATGACATTTCTTCGGAGCGGCTCCTCTTATGAAAATGAAAATGAAAGGTATTTAAAGTGCCAAAATCCACAGAAACGTGATCAGTGACACTGTGTACAAACTACATGTATGATGGTCTGCTGTAGCGAGCAAAGAGAAGGGCTTTGAGGTGGCGAGCAAAAGCAGTTGTGCTTTCAACCTTTCTGATGTTGGCTGGGAGTTGACTCCACAGCCTGGGGGCAACACACTTATGTGAAACCATTGCATCATTGAATATATATGCCGTATGTGAGTTCGCATTTCTTTACGTATGCAGTCGAGTCCTACCTGAGCATGTCGGTGTCAGATTTGACCACCTTCCAACCACATTACCAGTTCCGTTGCCAACACATTTCGAAGTGGGATCACCTTGGAGAACATAGCCTTCATTACAAACGTACTGGACAGTGTTTCCGAAGTTCAGTGAACTTATTGTTGCTTTACCGTTCGGGAGCTCTGGTTTTTTGCAGGTTATCTCTGGAAGTGAATGGGATGGTTCTTAAACCTCATTTCAACACATGGTTCTTGAATAGTACATGTATGACGTTTCTTCCGAGCGGTTTCTTTTGGCAGGTGAAAATAAGTTTTTTAATTAACCACTTCATGACCGAATGTATAGGCCCTGTGCGAGTTGGCATTTCTTTACGTATGCACCACTAGTCCTACCTGAGCATGTCGGCGTTTTATTTGTCCACTTTCCAACCACATTACCAGTTCCGTTGCTGACACATTTCGAAATAGGATCACCTTGGAGAACGTACCCTTCGTTACAAACGTACTCGGCAGTGCTTCCAAAGTTCAGTGAACTTATTGTTGCTTTACCGTTCGGGAGCTCAGGTTTTTTGCAGGTTATCTCTGGAAGTGAATAGGGTAGTTGCTAAACGTCATTTCAAAACATAAGGTTCGTGAATAATATGAAAGGTTAATTCTGAGCCGCTCCTCGTACATGTAGCATGCAAAAATAAGTTTTTTTTATTAAATCAAACGTGATCGAATGTTTATGCCGTTTTTGACATTCGCATTTCTTTACGTACGAACTTGTGTGCAGTCAGCCCTACCTGAGCATGTCGGCGTCGGATTTGACCACCTTCCATCCACATTACCAGTTCCGTTGCCGACACATTTCGAAGTAGGATC
>NMRB01004641.1:0-23022 GCA_002633025.1 Notospermus geniculatus
TGTATTGTGGGGTCTTACTTTTATAACAGGGTCTTACTTTTGTACTGTGGGGGTCTTACTTTTTATAACAGGGTCTTAAATTTTTGTACAATCATGGACATTAGTTTATCTACACCTGAGAAGTTGAATATTTCAAATACTACTGGGCCGATTACAACACGGTTTGTTCCATATGAAAGTACATCTTGTTGGTCATATTTCTGCATCAATTTTTTTGAAATTTGGAAATATCGTAATTACGTAATAGCTCATCAGAAAAAATCATAAAAATCAACATTTTTATTATGTAATTTGTTTGTGACTTTTGTTGCAGTTTTCATAGAGTGGAACCTTCTAAGCATCATGGACTTTGTTTCATCAAAATCTGTTGAGTGGTTGCTGAGATATTTGAGATTATCAAAATTTCGATAATTTGAGATTTTTCAATTTTTCACAAAATTCTGATATCAGTAGACAGAACTCACCTAAAAACCAAGAAGTATGAAGTTTTGGAACGTTTAGCCGAAACTGGTTAGAAGTTAAGCGTGTTTTTCAAAATATCAACATTTTGATACTTTGAAAAATACACAATATTTTTGCCCAGTTATGGCAAAAAGTTCCACAATTTTGTAAATCTATATTCTGAGGTTAGCTTTATGTAATGGCGTCGAAATTTTCGACAAAACACGAAAATCTCAAATTATCAAAATTTTGATAATCTCAAATATCTCAGCAACCACTCAACATATCTTGATGAAACGAAGCCCAAAATCCTTAGAAAGTTCCTCTCTATCACATCTGCAACAAAAATCACAAAAATATTACATAATAGAAAGTTTGATTTTTAGTGTGTTTTTCTGATGAGGTATTACATAATTACGATATTTTCAAATTTCCAAAATTTCGATAGAGAAATATGGCCAACAAGATGTTCTTTCATATGGAACAAACCGCGTTAAAATTGGCCCAGTAGTATTTGAAATATTCAACTTATCAGGTGTAGATAAACTAATGTCCATGACTGTACACTGGGGGGTCTTACTTTGATAACAGGGTCTTACTTTTGTACAGTGGGAGGTCTTACTTTTATAACAGGGTCTTACTTTTGTACACTGGGGGTCTTACTTTTATAACAGGGTCTTACTTTTGTACTGTGGGGGGTCTTACTTTTGCAGGTATTAGGTCTTTTTTAGGTCTTAGTTTTGTAGACACTCCCTACTCGGTCCCCCGATTCCATCCACGACGTAGCTTGCCCATTGCGCTGACGTCGCGATCATGACGCAAAGCCGGATGGCCAAATTCGTCATGCATTCGTCATGCATGGACCGTTGCGTTGCCGTGACGCTGCAAGGCAACGGCGGTGACGTGTTTCGACTGTGACGTCCAGACCCCTAGCTAGAGGCCAAGAGGGGGCAGGGCGGATCAAGTAGACTGGTCCCCTGCCGTAGTTCTCGCTTCACTACTACGACAGGCATTTTGAACGCCAACTCGGCATGTGATTGGTCAGCCAAACGTCATCAACGGTCGCGCCATGAGTCATATCTATTTTTAGAGACTCCCCGCAACGTTGAAAGTCCGGATCCTAACTTCGCCAGCGTCGTGCAGATGGCGGCACCGGGGGCGGGAGCGAGTTCACGCGTTTTATGGGCAGGGCGGTTGAAAATGAAGGGCGGGGCGCATCGGGCAACATTTGTGGGGGGCAGGGCGCAATTCTTAATTATTTTTTTTAAGGCGGAGCGCGGCGCCCCTCATGAAACGCCTAGCTAGGGGTCTGACGTCAGACACGGTTGTCTTGTTTTGGCTCGAAAAAAGCGAACAAAAGTGCGATTTATTCGGATGTTATAGCTCCTCACGCAATTTGAATACGGCCAAACACAACTTCACGGTGAACACATGCCTACTGTGAAAAATGAAGGAAAGCCGTCGAGGGGCATCTGTAAACAGCGAACTGACGAACTAGCGAACACTGGCGAACTGAGATGATCGACGAGTTGCACCGGAATTTTCTCTTTGCACGGCAAGTTTGACGCCCAGGGACACTTCCGGTAAACAGCCATACAGTGGGATTATTGCTAAAAGGGGCTGAAAATTAATGCTATACTTACTATAATTTGGGAATAGGGAGATAAGACCAATCCCTACAACTTTTCAAAAGGGACCCATAGTAAATTCTCAACCTGAACCACTTTGGAGCTGTAGGCCTACTTTGAGACTATCCTTCATTTCATGATTTACGCTGAATATCAACTTCACGTCACCTCTTGGTAGGTAATTTAGTAGTATAGATACTTCAATTCTTGCACTCTTATTATTGTCACTATGGTGTAGTGCATGGTTGTGGGTTCAATTCTGAACATCTCTGGTGCGAATGGTTGTGTTTAGTTTATGCTTATGATTCTTCAAGTTTTGACTTGAACTTCCGCTATTGACCACAAATGAGCCAAGGATCGAACCCAGAAACGTGCACTCCGCCACAAGACTCAGAGCTCGAATATCCTTGATAACTTTTGAAAACTTGTAGAGGGAAGTCGGTCCCCAAATGTTAGGGGCCAGACAGAATTAATCGATCATCTCAGTTCGCCAGTTCGTTGTTTATAGATTGCCCCCGTCGAGCTGTTTCGGAGGAGTTTGAGTTTATTACACAAATCGCCTTAGACTAATATAATATAGACTAGCAAAGTACCCGTCAAATGACGGGCAGGATGGGTCCTGAAACACGGGGTGACTCCAGAATGCAGTGTTATCGGACGTAAAGGCCCCAAAACGCCAACGCGAACGTCTGTCATTTTGTTGGGTAGGCCTACTCTTTTCGTGGCAGCGAACAATGGGTTTTGTCGGCGCGTTGGTGTTCCGGATGCTTTGCGTAAGCTCTCTATTAATTGGGAGGTTTCGAATCGAGAGGTTAAGAAATCGCTCCGTTAACGGTAACACTAATGCGAACGTTATTTTTTACATTGCAAATGCACGTCAGAAATAGCGTTCGCGTTAGTGTTGTCGTCAACGAAGCAGTTTCTTAACCTCTCGTATAAATCAAACGATAAACGCAAACTTTACGACAACGTTATTTTTCGTACTATACATTGGCCAGATTTTATATTGCATTTTCGGTACGAAAATAACGTTGTCGTTAACGTTTACGTTTATCGTTTGATTTTGAAACCTCCCTAGTGAGTTTAAGAAACCGTACGTTAAAGGAGCTGGACGTCCAAGTTGTAAACACTCACTCACTGGTTCTCTATCCACGCGACGCCTGCGGTGCTGCCACCTATTGTCGGTGATATGTACTGACGTGAATATCGTGAATGAGTTGCATTGGACCGGGCACCAGTCTAACGATCAAGGGGCGCTACTGGTGCTGCCACCTTCACGGATGAATAAAACTAGTTTGCTGGCCACTGTTTGTGAACAAACCAGTTTGTTTACAACTTGGAGGTCGAGCTCCTTTAACGCTCACAGTCACCCCCAGAAGAAATACAACAGATACATCCGTGTATGTCAAAACATGTCACTAACGTTAGCGTTAGCGTTACGTACATGTATGGTTTCTGAAACCCACTATTGTTAGTCCCGTTAACGGTGGTCCGCTACCCTCCCTTCGGTCACGTGCAGTGGTGACCATTTGTTACCAGTTTATACCGGCATAACAGGTGTTAAACGTTTTTCAGTGCCAGGGACATGCGTGCGTAGCTCCTTAGGCCTATTCGTGGTTTAACTTGACATATGCCTACTTTGGGCCGATTTTTTAAACGATAGTTAAGGTTTAACCATCGGCCTTTCTGACAAACCGAGAATTAGCCAAAGTAAACCTTTTGACTTTTAGAATGTTTGGCTATCACGATTCATAAAATCGAACAATTCACTTCGATTAACAAACACTTTGTCAACTGAGGGTTAATGAAACCCGATGGTTATCTTAGCTATCGTTTAAAAAATCGGCCCTTTGTGCAAGGTAGTGACAATGACATGCGCTTATGCATGGGGTGGAGGCATGTCAAGCATCCAGTTGGAACATGCGAAGTAGGCCTACTCGGTCCTAAACTCCCCCGGCAGTTTCAAACCGCTACCCACTACGTTATCCGCGCTTAGAAACTGCCATTGTTGACGCCAATCTCAACTTATGACCAACAGACGGCGCTCGCTGTCGATTCGGGAATCCCCATTTGGGAATCTGCGCGATATCGCCAGTAAAACGGACCAAATTAGTGATTCTCGGCAGCTTTCATGAGGCAACTGGATTATATACCCTTCAAAATGTCCAAAACGTGGGGGCAGACTAACAGGTGCGTGACAACATCACTCATATTTGCAAACGGCGTTGATCTTGTTGACTTTCCAATCGCGTAAAGTATGAATACACAGTGGACAGGCGACCTGAGGACAGTGAGGATGGATGCCCGGCATGGCCGGAATTGGGTCACGAGTTTACTTGTTTTGACAGAACCAGGTCAGCTGTCAGATGAGACGTCACTGGAACTTTGCCATGTTTTTCGACATGTGGTTTTAGTCCTTGATATTTGTGATTAAATCGTCAAAATCTTTGGCCGTCATTCGAAGTTTGTTCTGTTGCATCCATCCAAGTTGTGGAGGAGAGATTATAGTTCATGTGTGTCGAGAAGAGGCGACGAGGATATTTGTGACATTTGGATATTTTTTGTGATTTATGTGTTGGTCGTTTGTTCCTCGTGGTTTCTGGACAATCTGGGTCAGTTGGAGATCGTTGTGCTAAATCAGCAGTTTTCAGACGTCATGGACGTTGTACCTCGGACATTGAGGTTTCGTTTTGTTGTTTGTCCTGGGTTCCAGTTGAATCCTGTCGTACGTGTAAATAGCTGTAAATACGTTATTGAACCGACTACTACGGATGACATCCGAAATACGGCGATAGAAGGCCACGCCAGCAGCTTGGGTATTGCATCGTCATCTAATTCAAGGACATACTGTAAGTAGTATAGCTTTTATTGCATATAGAACGCTTAGCTTAGAGAGAATACAGTCCTTAGTAATAGTTGACGGACCAGAACAATAGACCGTTTGGTGTTCACAGTTTCGCCACAACATCAAATTATGGTCCTTCGAGCCGGATGGTGAACAGTCAAGATTCTATAGGGGACATCATCCTACTTGCAGATGAGAGCATTAGTCTGTGGCCATTCATTTACTCGGAGGTATTGGCGATACTTACTGTCGCTTGAACAGTACCGAGGATACGGACCTACAGCTGACTTTGCAGCTAACTTTGGTGTACCAGGCCCAGTGTTAGTTAATGGTCGTGGGGGCCTCAGGTTAGACAGAGAGGGGTCCGAATTTATTCTCTGGAACTTAAACAGACTGCAACCAAGGATCCTGATATTAGAGATTGGGACGAATGATTTAGTGAACGGAGTATCACCTACAGAGCTGGGGCACAGAGTTGCGGACTTCTGCAGGGAGGTGGTAGCCACTACTAGTGTAGAACTGGTCGTCTTGTGCCAAATAGTGCAACGCCGAAGAACGAGAGCGTGTCCTCGGGCGACCTTCGATCGTAACAGACTGATATACAACCGTGCGATACAGCTCTTGGCCAGAAGACATCATTACATCCAGGTCCACAGACATGATCGCAGTATCTTAGTGAACTTGAGCAACCGTATTTCTGCAGATGACATCCATGTTACATCTCCTCAAGGTCTCCCGTTATATCATCTTTCTATAAGGAGAGCTATGATGAAAGGTATCCGAAGACTGATGAGTAATCTTCCACTTGGACAAGGATTTAGAGCTCGTGATTAGATTGTTGTTACCAATCCGAGATTTCCAGGAAGTTTCCATCACATACAGTTTGTGCACAGCACAGGTAATGCACATCGGTCAACTAGGATCGCGCCACCTGTAACTAGATTGTTGTTGCTAGTTCAGGCTCGGAACTGGTGCATGAGAGTACTTGTGTTTAGATACTTGTGACTGGATCGTTGACTGGTCCAAGGTGGGGTCATCTGTTGCACTTAGCGTGGTGTTGGGACACTTATTTGGATGAATACTTACTTGTATCAGTACATTTGTCACCCTGTGACGGACACTTATGGTTGAATAGATACCAGTTCAAGTTAAGATTATTTTCGGGAGTGATCAAGAGTCCAGAATGGAGGAGTCTGGAAGACCAATTCGCCACCGCAAATTGCCGGCGCGTTTGAGAGACTACGTAGTGGAACAGTTTCATGAGGCGTCGTCGTCGAGGAGTACTACATCTTCACAAAGAATGAATCGTCTACTAAGGGAACGCGATGAATTACAGAGCGATATCGATCGCTACTGCAGAAAAGCGGACACCGTCATTCATCGGCCGGACGGAGAGTGTCAGCCTTTGTTACAGAATGTGCAAGCCCGTTTGGAACGTTCATTCAAGGAGTTGAAGAAGGTAACAGAGAAGATACTAGATGAAGGTGAACAGCTCTACCCCTTTGAAACAGAGGCTACGCTAGATGTGCTGGGAGCCACCAAGGTCAAAGTTGAGGAGTGTGAAGACAAAATTGCCGTGGGTCTAGCCACACCGATCGGGAAGGTTCGGCAAAAGAGTGAGAAACTCCGTGAGAGGGAACCAGAGGGAGCCACAGGTGAAAACAAGCCGTCAAAAACCAAATCGAGTATTAAAGTGACCCGACGATCGGATCCAAAATGGGAACCTGACATGGATGACAGTGTCAGGGGTGACATGTTACAGTTGCCACGGACTTCAACGGTAGTCAAAACAGAACGTACGACGTCCACCCCGTTAGAAGATTGTCACACTCGAGCGAATTCATTATTAGCCAGCCCAGTTGGAGTTAGGCCTGAAACCACCCCTTGGGTCCCACAGAAGGTAGAAGATGCTGAGATGAGACGATTCTTTCAGGGAGTAGCAAAACCTGCTCTCCCCCAGTTCTCTGGTGACACTTCTCAGTACCAGGATTGGCGGGGACACTTTGAAGTCTTCGTGCATCGGACGAAAGTACCAGTGCGATTTAAGATGGTTATGCTGAAGGAAGGTTTAACCGGAGACGCCTTTGAATTAGTACAGAGGCTGGGATATACACAGATACAATACGAGATGGCGCTTGCCAAGCTTGACCAACGCTATGGAGGAGAAAAGCGGCTGTTGCAGCAGCATATCTCGACCATTACTGCCTTCCCATCTCTGGAAGAAGGCCGTCTGAACGAGTTAGCAGATTTTACCAACCGACTGTACGATATTGTCGCTAAGCTGAAGGAAGCTGGACACGAGAGGGAGTTAACAGGAACTTCAGCCCTATACACGATAGCCCTTCGGAAAGTACCTGATAGCCTGCTGATTTTGTACCAGAATGCTAGACCTACCCTGGGGCCGGATGGATTGTTAGTCTTCACCCAGTGGTTGAACAGACAGGTAGCAATCGGGTTAGAGACAGCGGTGCTGAAGGACACGCCTAAGAAATCCCGGGAGCCTAGTTCAAAAGGGTCGAGGAAGAAGGGTAGAGACAACCCCAAGAGAGATAAGAGCCGGACTCAGACTACTGAAGCGAAGTCATCGGAGTCGCCAACGGTGAGTAAGCCACCGGATACTACTCCAATGCCAAAGCCACCCCAGAACACGACGAAGAAATCTGGATGTCCATTGTGTCAAGGAGACCATGCCACAGATAGATGCGATAAGTGGAAAAAGGCTACGGTGAAGGAGCGGTGGAACTTGGCAAAGCGGAACAGCTTGTGTTATCGCTGCCTATCAAACGGACATCAGGGTAACGAATGTTCTCTCAACAGAATATGCGGCCTGGACGGGGGATGTGACAAGACGCACCATCGTACCCTTCACGCGCTGAAGCCTAAGGAGGGCAGTTCGACAGGAAAATCGGTTCCGGAGAAATCGACCAACGCTTTTGGAATCGGTGAGGATGGGGAAATAGTCACCTCTAAAGTAGCCTTGCATTTACTTCCAGTGTACTTAATCGATCAGGAAGGGGAGAGAAGAAAAGTCAATGCGCTATTAGATGATGGTTCTGACTCCACGTACGTAAGGTCTACTGTAGTTGAAGCACTTGGATTACCGATTCAGGATAGAGAGTTGACAGTGTCGACGCTAGTCGGTGAAGAAACGAAGATTCCTAGCGGGTTAGTCCACCTGACAATCGAGAGTCTTGATGGAGAAACGCGACGGAAGATCGGAGCAAGAACGCTGACCAACATGTGCGAAGGCCTGCCGATGCCTGATTGGCCCAAGCTTCAGAAGAGATGGACCCATTTAGAAGGAATCGCTTTCCCGAACTAGAGCAATGTCGATGGGGAGCCCATCGCATATCTCCCCGCTTTCGACAGGAAGTAATGGTGACATGGTTATTTTTCCTGTGTCTTTCATATATTGACCCCTGGTGGGAAGAGGCTGAGTTTGTTCGAAATACACTGGGGGTTGGGCAGATTAGCAGTCGAGTACGGTACCTAAACATTCCAAATTCCAGATAAACCACCACTCACAATTTTGTCACCTCATCACAAATGAGTTTACGAATAATGGCCATTGACGTCTTTTTCGCATGTTTCTTGCGGTTTTAAGGAATGTTCGACCCTTGTGACCTTGAAAGTAGGTCAACGTCAAAACCTGTCCGATATATTGTGAAGATGTTACAGATGAACCTTCACACAAAATTTTGTCACTTTATCACAATTACTTTAGGTGTAATGGCCATAAATGTATTTGTCACGGATCGCCCCCTGGTGGAAAGACAGGGAGTTGGATTGAAATTCTAAGAGTGTTGTGCACATCAGTGGATGAGTACCTAATATATACCAAAGTTTCAATCTCCTCCATTGAACGGCCCAGGAGGAGATATCACTTTCGGACGGCTCCTAGTTTTTATTAAAGTTTGACCCCTGTGACCTTGAAAGTAGGTCAAGGTCAAAACCCGTATGATATATTATGAAGCTGTCACAGATAAACCTTCACACCAAATTTCATCACTTTATCACAATTACTTTTGGAGTAATGACCATAAAATCGGATTATGCCGGATGACCCTTTGGCATCTGGGCATAATAGTATTTATGGGAGTTCCTGGGAAACAAGATGTCTACTTTAGCTCTGAGTCATCAGCAGGCTAGAATTACTAATTCGAGCAGTGTGGTCTCTGTTTTACAGGCGGGCGGAAGTTATGTAATCTAACCAGAGTTGTAGCCACGCATTGTTTCAGCCAATCAGAGGCCCGTATATCCGCAGATACCACGTGGTAACTAGCTTCTCCGGCCATTCTTTTGACCGCACTTCATCGGCACAGACCGACAACAAATTTTATCTTTAATTACTGGTGATCTTTCTACCCGGAGAGTATCAAATCTGTGGTGATTCATATTTCTGTTGTTTTCCTATTTATTGGATATTTCGGCGTCTGACATAGACGTTATATTTCGGGTAGGCTAACGCATTCTCTCCAGGCCTTTTGCCGTTGGAGTTTGCGGCTTCAGTGCATGCATGCAGCGCTGTTTTCGACGCTAGCAGCCGTAGGCCTTGGGGCCCTTACTATTATCCGCCCTGTTTTATCGCTTGGCGGACGGCATGCCCGTGTACCGTTAGTGTAGCTAGAGTGCAGAGTGCATAGCGTGCTTTGATGCGCTGGTTGCATATAAAATTCACCGATAGTTTATTGCACGATGGCTGGCTATGATCAAGCGACCGGCGCGACCGCCTCCGTCGGTCAGCCTGGGCAAACTTAACCAAGGTCGCAGTGGTAGGGCATAGCTACGTAAGGAGACTCAGGGACTTTTTGGAGAACTTGCCATTCAGTCAGCAGTTCGCTTCTGTCGCTCCACCTATTCATAGGCCTAATTTGCTGAATTTAGATGCTTGTGCGGTGTCGTGGCATTCCATTAGTGGGGGCACCGTTTCTCGGCTTTCCTCAGATGTACGCATTCATGAGGATTTGTCTGCTATTTGTCCTGATATTGTGTTTCTCCAGATCGGTTCTAACGGTTTGGATGCTGTATCAGCTGATCCTTTCCACGTTGCTTACTCAATTTCCGAGTTTTCGGATAAGCTTATCGACAGCTATGGTGTCAAGAAGATATTCGTTGGTCAACTCATTACGAGGCGTAGTACTCGCAAATGTAGGCCAGTGTCTGTGTACAATGATAGAGTTTATCTTGCCAATGGATATTTAAAAAATTTTTGCGATCCTAAGGATCCATTGATTTTTCAACACCACAAAGGTCTGTCTGCATCCGTACATAACGTTTATTCAACCGATCGGGTGCATTTGAACGATCTCGGTAACCTAAAATTTTATCGGAGCGTCCGGTCAGCGCTAGCCTGGGCTTTGCACCATTGAGATGCTCTTACGGGTATGCCAGGCGTGAAGGAACCAATAGCACGCTATTGCAAGGTTATTTCGCGTCTGATCTCGCCTAATCACTGGCTGAACGATGAGATTGGGCGTTGTTTACATTGCACTTGGTTTCCTGTCGCGCCTGTCATGCACCGCTAGGCGGAGCCGCATAACTCCGCCTCCCCATTGGGTTGCGGAGTTTCTGCAGTTTTGGTGTTGCAACCCCATTGGGTCGTGGCTCAACCCCATTGGGTTCCGAGCTTTTCACTCCCAGCTGTTTCCAACCCCATTGGGTTGGGACCTTGGGTAGTTTTTGACTCTTAGCAGTTTCCAACCCCATTGAGTCGGGAACTTTGTCAGCTATAATAGCCCCATTGGGTAGTTTTGTTTTTCTTTTTTTTTTTTTACTCTTACCGGTAGCAGTTTCCAACCCCATTGGGTTGGGACGTTGGTCAGACATAATAGCCCCATTGGGTTCGTTTGCTGGCACTGCTGTTACATGTATTTCGCGGTTGCTGTTTAGGCTGTGCTTACACGCTGGTATTTTGCTCTTTCAGGTAAATATGCCTAAGTCAACTAGTAAGCGGTGTAACGTGGACCCAGAACCATCCATCCCAGCCGGTAAGCGGAGAGCCAAGCGATCGAGACCTGCACCTCCAGCTCCAGCTCCAGCTCCAGCTCCTCCTGCACCATCAGTTCCGCCAGTTCAGTATGTCGAGTTGCCGGCGGAGGTGTCGCCATCCGGGTCCCATACACGTACAACTTCGAGACCTGGATCGGAGTGGGAGGTACCGCCTCCGGAAACTAACCATGGACTGCAAATTCCTACAGATACAACGCCGGGCCTCAACGCTTTCCTGTCCCAAGTGACTAACTTGATGTCTGGTGTAAACAGTCTTCTTACCGAACTGCGGTCTCAGAAAGCAGCTACCTGCACGGCAAACACTTCTCAGCCTAGTGACAATCCCGTTATTCCAAGCACTTCTGGTGCTCTCCCAGGAACTGACCATGCGGAACTTCACCCGCGGACTTGAACCCTGCCCATAGTTTTCCCCTCGACCTAGTGGATGACTCTTCTTCATCAGGGACTCCCCCGAATTTCAACGGACCTGGGACACTGGGCCTTGGCCAGCCAGCTGCAGCTTCCGCGAGGTCCGACTCGAACCTGCATGCCACGATGCCCAGTCACAGTCAGTCTAGACCTGGCATCTCCTTCAGAGACCTCTTGGCGGAATTCTCGGTGCGTCTCAGTCATCTGTTCTGTCGTCCTCTTCGCGCGTCGCTCGGGATCGTAACGGTTCCCTATTGTCAAGAGCTCTCCCATTACACTGCACAGTTTCTGATAAACTGAGGGAGAAGATTTGGGAAGGGAAATATGTCGACTTTAGACTTCTCCTTCCCAACGACAAGAAAGAAGAGAAACGTACTGCGGTCCTTGGCACGAGCGATGGCGACGACAGTATCACAATATCGTTTGACGACGACCTTAATAGCAAGAAGAAGACTCTGTCCATTTTGCAATGGGCGGCAGCCTTCGATGTCTTTGCTTCGGTTGTGGCCTTGAAACAGCCCGATCAATGGCCAGGCTTAATGAGATACGCTTCAGTCGTCCGTGAGATGTGTCAGGATGGGGCGGACTGGCGTTTCTATGATGAGTCCTTCCAGCGATGGTGCAAGGTTGAACCATTGCAGTGGGATGCTATCAACTTCCAGTTGTACTTCAAGGCTTTTGCCAAGGGCAAGTTAGCACCGATGACTGATGCACAAAAACGGGCTGCTAAGCCGCAGTCCTTTCGTTCCAACGGGAGCAGTGGACTCCACCTACCCAAGGGTACATGTTGGCGCTTCCAAAAGTCCGGCAAATGTTCCCGTGGAACCGACTGCGACTACCCCCATTCATGCATGCGGTGCGGTGGCTCCCATGGCGTCTCTCAGTGCAACCGGAAGGCCCCTGGTCGCGAACTCACCGCTTCCGCAAAGCAGAAGGACCAGGGAAAAGCCCCACATGATGTCAACTCCAAGCACGCCAGGAAGTGACTCTGTAGAAACGCCTCTGCCGACTCCCGTCAAAGGCAAAGTGCTGTGTGCCTATCTTTCCGGTTTTGATCCATCTAAGCGTGCCTATTTACAGCAAGGGTTTTCTGCTGGGTTTCGGCTAAACTACACTGCGATTCACAAATCTGCGGTTTGCAGTAATTCACCTTCCGCCCTCAAACACAAAGACTTTGTGACATCTAAGGTAAATGAGGAGTTGGCAGCCGGACGGGCGGCAGGACCTTTTGATCATCCCCCCTTTCCCAATTTTCAATCCTCCCCTCTGGGGGTTGTCCCAAAGAAAACACCTGGGGAATTCCGTCTTATTCATAATTTGTCTTATCCCGAAGGGGACTCTATCAACGACGGGATTCCCCAGGCTGCCAAGTCCGTACACAATGCCACTATCCAAGATGCCATTCACAAAATTAAATCGTTACAGTCTCCAGTGTTTTTAGCCAAAACCGATATCAAATCCGCTTTTCGGATTATTCCCGTTCATCCAGCAGATTACCCTTTGCTCGGCTTTATTTGGGAGGGCAAGTTTTATTACTCTGAAGTGCTCCCGATGGGATGCGGAACTAGCTGCGCTATTTTCGAACAGTTCAGTTCCGCAATTGAGTGGATTGCCACTCATAAGTTGGGTATCCAGGCCATGGTGCATATTTTAGATGATTTTTTGTTGATGGTCGAAGGCCAGGGTAACTGCTCCTTGCAGCTGGAAACTTTCAAGAAGTTTTGTAAGGAAGCGGGCATACCATTGGTATCGGACAAGACCTTCGGCCCTGAAAAAATTATGCCTTTTGTGGGCTATGTGCTGGATACCCTTCTTTTTGAAGCCCGTCTTCCTCCCGATAAGGTTCACAAGTGTAGATCTCAAATCCTTTCTTTCTCTTCCAAACGTAGTGTTACATTACACGATTTACAATCACTTATCGGCCTGCTGAACTTTGCATGTTCAGTTGTGCTCCATGGGCGAACATTCTTACGCCGGTTGATAGACTTAACTATTGGGCACACTAGGCCCTTTTCTCACATAAAGCTCAATGCCGAGGCTAAAGCCGATTTGGCCTTATGGGATGCATTCTTGTCTGATTTCAACGGTGTTTCATTCTTTCGCACAGAGAGGTGGGTTTCCAGTGTGAAGCTTAAGCTGCATACAGATTCTGCAGGAAGTCTTGGCTTCGCTGCGATCTTCGGGTCCCATTGGATTTCCGGAGCTTGGCCTCCCAATTGGAAACTTTTCCATATAACCTTTCTCGAGTTTTATCCTATTGTTGCTGCACTTTTTGTGTGGGGTGACCTGTGGAGGAATAGTAGCATTCTGTTTCTTACTGATAACGAGGCTTTAGTTCATATCATCAACAGTCAGACGTCAAAGGATAAGAGGGTGATGATTCTGGTTAGGTTACTAGTTCTCAAGTGTCTAAAGCTTAATATACAATTCACGTCCAAGCACGTCCCTGGCAAGCTTAACGTTTTACCGGATCTTATTTCGCGATTTCAGGTCGCGGAAGCACGGCGTCTGGCCCCTTGGCTGGATTCTTCACCCACGCCAATACCAGTGGAAATCTGCCCGGGCCGGTTGAGCGTTCAATGACAACGCTTATGGACGCAGAGTTCTACGCGAAAGTTCGATACAGAGCTACAGGCGTGCATGGACCATATACGTGGACTTTTGCGAGCTAGTGACACAATCACATCCACTACAACCTCTTTCCATCGCAGACTGTAGTTTATTTGTGGCCTATTTACACTCCAGAAAATATGCGCCTGCTACAATTGCTAGCTATTTATCTGCCGTGTGTTTCGTGTTTAAATGGCACGGTTTTCCTGATCCGTCAATGTCATTTGTCGTTAAGAAACTGTTGGGAGCGGCTCAAAATCTTGATGCCCGCCCCGACATTAGATTGCCAATTACGAAACACATACTGCTTAGGCTGTTGGATGCATTACCATCTGTTTGCTCATCACCC
Source organism: Notospermus geniculatus (assembly GCA_002633025.1). Taxonomy (NCBI): domain Eukaryota; kingdom Metazoa; phylum Nemertea; class Pilidiophora; order Heteronemertea; family Lineidae; genus Notospermus; species Notospermus geniculatus. The sequence continues at coordinate 14,291 of NMRB01004641.1, forward strand.
TTCAAACGAAGGCTGATGGCAGCCATGTTTGTCACAGCATTTTACGGCTTTTTAAGGGTAGGTGAAATGGCGCCAAGGTCTTTGCAATTTAGTTCATGCTGCCTCCAATTCGAGGATGTAGTAACATCCTCCCATGAAGTGACTATTTCTGTGTTACGTTTTAAAACAAGCAAGTCGCAGGGTCCCCAATTTATTCACTTAACTGCTCGACCTCACCCGTGTCCAGTTTTCTTTATTTCATCATACATTCGACAGCGAGGCCATGGCGCTGGGCCCCTCTTTATCTTTCCATCTGGCAGACCAATCCTTCGCAAGGAATTCGATGACACCCTCCGAGCAGCTCTCAACTTCTGCTCCCTGGATGCCAAGCGCTTCAAAGGCCACAGCTTCCGGATTGGCGCCGCTAGCGATGCTGCTAGTCGGGGTTTATCAGATGCACAGATTAGAGTGTTGGGTCGATGGGCCTCGGATGCATTCCGAAAATACATTCGGTTTAATTAACATTCTTCTTTTACCTGCTCAGGCTTGCTTGTTTTTATTGCGCATGTGTTTCATGTTTGTCGTTGCTATGGCTTTTATATATTTAGCCCATCTTCCGGTTCATTGTTCATTGCTCGCGCCCAGTCGGTCTCTTGCCGCGGGATGCCTTTAATTTGGTCAGGGAATGGGCAGTTTTGTATACACGATAGGGTTGTACCGGAAGCAAACCCAGTCTGTCACTTGCAGCTGGGGCCTTGGTACGGCTCGGGTTGACTTCATCTTTGCGGCCCGCTTTGCGGCTTTGTAGTTTAGGTCTATGTTGTTGCACTGGCCTGTGGTACGTGTAATCACCCGTTCTGTCTCTTGCGGCCGGGTTTATTTTCCTGCGTAACTTTTAGTGCTACGATGTACCCGTATTTTTCCCTCTGCATTTGTTTCGCTCAGCAGTGGGTGTGTGGGTGTTCCCTTGCGTGGGGTCGTGGCGTCCGCCACCTGGTGGGCTTGTCCCCCGCAAGTCATGTTACATCATGTTACATCATTAGATGTTTATTTTTCTGTATGTCGGGTGGTCACGTGACATTTATGATGACCAGTGGACCATGGCCAACTTTCGGTCAGTTGATATGTAAGTCACGTGATCATCCTCATTCCTCTCTGTATCCCATTGCTGAGCGAAACCTGTCAAATTTTGTAAAATAAAATTTGGCCATTTTATATATTATTAAATTCAGTCTTGGCTTGTTCTTAGGACTTTCATAAAAGGTACTCGGGCCATTAATCGGTACTCAATTCGGTTAGATTTCTACAACACAAAGCGTTGGTTAGATACATAATAGATACAACAGGAGAACAATGGCCTTGAGGAACTCCTTTACCGGGAACAATTTCATAAAAGTTGCATTGAGCATGATTCGATCAGTGACTTCGGCAAACGTGGCACATGGAATCTGGGTACTGTGCTTTTTCCTCAGCGTGTATTGTCTTGTAATTGAATTGAATTACTTTTGTATTTAAAGCTGACGTGAACGAACAAAATGCCCCCACGCGACGAGCAAGAGAATTGCAAACGCCCTGCAAACACCTCAAACGAACGCTCAGAACATGATAGACCCCACGAGGGCGCCACCTTATTTGTCTTCGACCTGTCGGGGTGTCAGCATCCTCTGGTGGGCTCCTGCTCAACACTTTTTTGGAAAGAAAAGATATTGACCCAGCTGGGAATCGAACCCGCACCTTGTTATCTCTATTCCACCGTCTTCCCCATTCGGCCACCGAACTTGTTGGAAGACTTCTCATGTTTTCTCTTATTCGTAGTATTATTACGTAAGTCGAAGGCCTACGTCTATGACAAACACAAATCACATCTCTGTCAGCTGACTCGTTGGCCGAGTGGATAGAGTGGTGGATTACAAATCAGAATGTCGACGGTTCGAATCCCGTCTAAATGACTACAATTTTTTTTCTTTGGGCAGTGTAAGAGGTATCCGGAGATGTTGACAGCTCTGTTGCCTGAAGGCAAATAAGGTGGCGCCCTCCTGGCCTCGTGTGGTCTATCATGTTCTGAGCCTTCGTTTGAGGTGTTTGCAGGGCGTTTGCAATTCTCTTGCACGTCGCATGGGGGCTTTTTGTTCATTCACGCCAGCTTTAATATGATAAATGATTGGCACGCCCAAGTCATCAAGTGGTCCAATAAATCAATGTTTTGGACACCATCTTGTTTGCCTTAAAATATCTGTTAAACAAGCCTTTCGGCGACGTGGTTCACTAGAGGTTGTGACAGGCAGGGGCGATTTTTTCATGAAGCGGTGAAACCGTCAGTCGTTGCAGTAACTACTATTGTGTTGTCAATTCACAAAGAAGAAAGGGACCAGAGACGGATTACAACAATACTTGTATTTGATCTTCATCGCCACTATAGCATGATAGGGACCGAAAGCACTATCGGACTTCCTGTGCAGTCGGTCGTGGTATAATGTTACCGTAGTCTAGTAGGCTACCACCAGATGGCTTGGTGGGCGTAAAACATCGTTCTCCTCACACCCCCTGTACCAATAGATGCTGGATGAAATAAAGCAACACCAATCCTTAGTAATCCACCGTCATCTACACATCCATCCGTGTATGTGACTGTCATATCACAATAAGAAGGCGAAAAAGTACTTTCTTGCCTCGATATGCTAAGGCCCAACTTATAAACCTTCGCGCAAATATACACCCACTTTGCACTCCTTCTCCATTGCCACAAAAACAGGGAAAATACCCAATAACAATATTTACTTAGGTTAAAATCAACTGAGTTACCCATTATGAAGTGTTGCTGTTAAAAGCTGCACCAGNCTCCCCGCCCCTGCCCCTCATTTGTCTGCCCTTCCTCTCTATCTGCCGACCCTGCATGTGTCCTTCACCAGGAAGACATTCCAGGAGGATGGGAACCCCAAGAACCTGACTGCTGTGCACAGAATCATACACCTCCTCGCCCTTTCTTCACTCAATTTCCATTTTCTGATGTAGGGACCATCAAATTTGCTGTCAAGCAAATTTCACAGTTCTAGTTATTACAGTAATGACTGCTGGGGTGAACCCTGGGATTAGAACAAAAATGGTGTGTCCCGACAACCTGGCGGAAGGTAAAAAAATGTGTAAAAAGGTGAAGTCACTGGGAATAGGCTACTCTTGATATTTCTTAGATAAACGACTGTGTGTATAGTATGATTCGCCCTAACTTCAACATGGGCAAAGTGCCAGGCCTGTGCAACAGATAAGACGCCATGAAGTGAACACAATGACTAAACCACAAACCACAGAATTTACAAGTTGATAGGTTTTGAAAAATAACATCATTACCGGTACTCTAACATCATTAGGCAACTGCGACCTGGATTTACACTTACCGGTACCACTAGCTTGTACACATTTCCAAGCTTGGCACTTTGCCCATGTTGAAGTTAGGGTGAATGATATTTTATAAAATCTTGACATAAAAATAAAAGCTTGTATAAAATCTTGACATAACGTTTGACATTTTTTAACATTTACAAATTGATAAGACAAATGCAGTACTGAGCAGATTAATTTACTCTGAAATTGTTCTGCCACTCAAAATATTTTAAGGGCTGATGTTGTGTTAAGTAGGCCTATTTTATGAAACTAACACTCCTGTCTGGGGTTGACCACATCCTTTCGAACATTTCAAAGAGAACCATGAATATATTGCCTACTTACGGACTGATTGTGTCGATGTCGTCGGAGAAAAAGTGTTGGTTGTTGTCGGTTCGGTAGAAGTCCTTGATGTTGTTATGGTCGTCGTAGCATCGCAAAGACCGCAGGATCTTCGACACCGACGTCTGACATGGTCGTCATTCTTGCAGCGATAACTGTTTGGCTGAACATAGTTGGGATTAGAACAAAAGCGCCATGCCGCGTCTTGACAACCTGAAGTATAAAACACCACGCTGTGGTTGAGGTTTGACATATGATGGATATTTTTATTCAAGATAGGCGAAGGGATACCTAAGCACAATATCATGCACGAATAAAATTGAAAAATCGATATCTTTTGTAAAACCTAAAGTACATGTAATCGACTAATGCCCGCTGTACACGATCAAATATTTCACCCAATTTTCTGAATATGCTCAATAAAGGCCTACATGCGGGTTTATAATATTTTTGAAGCCCCAATGGGCCAGGTGTAATGTTTTTCACTGCCCCCCGTTTGCCAATGCCCCCCAACAAAAGACTGACGGAATAAGCCGCGACGTGACAATGGGGGAGGCACTGATCAACATGTTTTTCTGTATTTGATGTTATAGCGTGATAACCGTTCATCAGGTACGGTACACATGCTTCAACTCATTCGTTTGTGTGTAAGAACACACAGAATACCTAATTGGTAACTCACACCATTCAAATCGATAGATTTGAACAGTCTTGTCGAGCATGCATTGACAAGATCATGATCAACCTCACCACCATGAATTACCTCTGTGTGTAAATGGTGTACATCGACCGTGTGTATAATGCTATGAACGAGGTCACCGTTAATGAGATGCACTACAACGGCGTCACGAAATTCAGTTTTGGATGCATAGCGTGGCGCTTTAATGCAAGTGGCGACACCGTGAGATGAGGGAAAACAGTACGCCCCGTTTTAGGACGAGCATGGTTGCTATGCTGAAAATGTGCATACGAGTTAAAATTGCAGCATTGCTCGAGAATTTGACAGTTTGGTGTAAACATATTCATAAAGGGTGTTTAGCTTAAGGTGAAGGGATACCTTACAGATCAGCACAGGCCTAGTGGCGGTCCCTGAACTAATCTATTGTGCGGCAGCTCATTATAGCACCCCGTCACCTGATCTTGGTTCACTGCCCATTACTACAACCCATTCCTAAACTCGAGCCAAGAATGTTTAGGAGTTGTTGGCCGATCGATTGAGGCATGTGAAATCGATTGCAGACAAATAAAGAATACGTGACGAGTGGTAAATTTTGAAACGGACTCTACTANTTCCTGCGATTTTCGGTTTTGTTTTGCACTTAATTGGTTGATGATTTACATGAAGTATTGGTTTTACCTGATAGTAAACTTAGTTCCCCAGGTGCCTATAGAGAGATTTTGGTGATATCCGAGTGAAATCTTCCCGTGAGCCAAAAAATGTGAATCAGGGCATTTTTAGACCTTAATTAGTTGAAAACGGGTAACTGAAACAATTTTTTTGAGAAAACTCTCTATAGGCACCTGCAGATTACCTGTCGTTAGGTAATGGTATAATCCGTAACCGCGTAGTCTGTGCCCACGAGTCAGAATTTCGTCCCGAAGATGAAATTTTAGAGTCTGATTAAAAGTTAATTAATACCATTATTACTAACCCAAATTCACATTTTGTTATCAGAATGTACGGAGGAGGGTCTATACTTAAATAATAAACATAGTTAAATAGATTACTTTTGGTCATAGAAAAGATATCGAGTTTTCAATGTTGTGGGTGCATTATTTTTTCCTTAGGTATCCCTTCACCTTAATCAGCGTACAAATTCTGCATTAGGCCTACACAGGTAAAAGGCCTAGAAAACTATTACGGTCTGATGTCTGTATGGTGCTTCACCAGAGGCGTTTACCAGCAGGATAATCACACGCGTCCAACTGTCCTGCATGAAGTCCAAGAGGACAAAGGAAATGTTGAACGATCAGGCAGGCTTGTCTATTGTTCAACACTTTGTTTTGTCCTCCCACACTGAGACGCAGGAAAGTTAGACGCGTGTGACTATAGCCGTGGGTGGTTACACTACATAAAATCCCCGGGTTTTTTGTGGTCACACCTATGAATTGCTGGGCATCAAGAAACCCGTGTCTGAAAAACACGGTTTCTGGAACACGGCAATCTCGCCGTGCTTTTCGAAATCCCCGTGTCTCATTAGTTCCTTAGCCCGGCTACAGATGGCGCAGCCATTAAGTGACGTCGTTTTCGCGCCTACAACAATGTGGGCCAATAGAGAAATGACTGAAGAGTCAGTGCATGCAGCGCAACTGTCGCCGGGCGACTTAACTACAGTGTAGTGGTGTGACCTCTCGCCGGGCTTTTCGCACACACGGGTTTGACACGGGTCTGGAAAAACGCGGGTATTTTTATGTAGTGTAACCACGCTGGTGATTCAAACGTAAAATCTTTTTTTCGTACGCGATTTTTACCCAAGCATAACTAATCGTGTTGACTATTTTTGCAGTTGTTTAGGCAAATAGAAGGGGTGACAGCTTATTATGTAATCACCCGTCACCCCTTCCATTTACCAGATGAACTGCGAATACGACAAGCACCATTAGTTATGCGTCAACGACTTCGCGTACGAATAAAATAATTTTGTGTTTGAATCACCAGCGTGGTAACCACGGCTTACCTTGTGGGTAAATGCCAGAGATCAGGCAGCAAACAGAAGGCAGAACAATAGATTTCTAGGCCTTAGGCCTGCTTACCATTGGCGCGTTTTAGTGCGCGGAAACGCTCGAAAGCATTAGCCGTGGTTACACTACATAGAAATCCCCGGGTTTTTTGACACCCAGGTCTAGCCCGGCTCTGAAAAAATCCCTCCTGAGGCCCGGTGCCGTTCAACACTACTCAAATTTTGTGACGGGGACCTAAATTAAGCCCTCCAAAAACCGTTCGAGCTCGGAGTGGGTTATTACACCGCGTTTTTAACAAGATACAGAATAGCACAAAATTGACACACAAAATGATAATAAGCAAAAAGTCAATCTCCAGAATTCACGAATTTTCGACCACAACCGGGGTCTTTTTCAAGTGGAACTTTACAATCTGAAACTCTAGAAAAGACTGAGCTGAAACCCGAATGTCGAACTACATAACCTGTGTAGACAGGATGAGTAAGCAATTAAGGAAAGAATAGTGTCCAAGCCCCACGGATGGTTGCTGGACCTAATTTAATGAGTGGATGTAATTAAGGAGAAACTAATTTAGCTGAAAGAAAAGGGTTTAATAACTGCAGGGTTGCTCAACCTGACCACAAGCAGAGTGTAAGTAATTGGTGTAGAGCTTAATTTGGCTGAAAGAAAGTTTATAAATTATCACAAGGGTAATTATATGCCAAATAAAATTATAACAAGAAGATAACATATTAGACCTGTAAAAATGACAAGGAAAACAACCAGAATGGAAACTGCAAATCACTGAGCAATGAGAAGAAAAGGGCGAGGAGGAATAGAAAAAAGGGCCTAGACCAGAAGGGGAGCCACGTGCCCTCCACTGCTGGCAAAACCTAAAATGAAATAGGCCTACCAGGGGGAGAGAGTGAAAAGAACCGAATGCCAAACTGGCCCTGACAATAAAGATGGTGAAAGGGATATGGGGTCCCAGTGTCAGCATCTTGTGTTTAGACCTGAGGGAGTGATGGTTTTAAGGGTCCACATCCACCGCAACTCTGTTCTAAGGAGGGTCGTCTCATCTGGACATGTCTCGAGGATGGTGAACATCAGGTCCTCGACAGAATGTCCTGGCAACTTGAAGTGGGCATAGAGTATCGAGCAGTCACGATCATCCTCTTTCCCTAACATGATGTTGGACTTGTGGTTGTTCACCCTTTTACGGAAACATGTTGTCTGTCCGACGTACTGATTGATGGTGGTGCATCTGGTACAGGTGATGCAGTAGACCACATTTTTGCTGTCACAATCAGCGGGACCCCTCAGGCTGAGTTGATGGGACCTTCCCGTGGCGGAACTAGTGATGTGGGACTGGGAGGGCAAGAAGATGCAAAGTTGACATTTCCGACCCTTCTTCGGTCCTTTCCCTGAGCAAGGGTCACAGGTGGGCTTGGCACGTTGGATCTTCTGTGTGGGGACCTTGGCTCTTACCAGCACATCACGAAGGTTTTTGGGTCTACGGAATGCAATAAGGGGTGGCTCAGGGCAGCATTCCTTCATTGTTGGGCTCAAATGAAGAATAGGAAGGAAACGGCGTGTGATTGCAGTAATGTCTGGCAGTCCAGGGTGATAGGTGAGGACTTAGGGGATCTTGCGGGTTTTGGGGGACTGCTGGTTGTCTCGGACATCACTTCTGTCGACACTCTGGTTAGCATGGGGATCACCATCATCCGCTCTGTCTCTACTCCCATCCGGGGTGTTGGTTTCCGTCATAGTGGGAGGGTGGGCCCCCTGGCGGTCATGACGTTGGATCGCCCTCTCTACTTCCCTTGCAACCTTCCGTCTGTTATGGCCCCTGTCTGTGAGAAAGCCAACCAAGTTCTGAAGGTGTTTCAGAGCCGCTGACCGTTCTGAGCAGATGGACAGGATGCGGAGGGCTTGGGAAAAGGTGATAGAGCGTTTGATATGGCCCGGGTGACAGGAAGCTGGGTGGAAGTATTGGTGAGTGTCCGTGGGTTTTACATAGAGGTCAGTAACAATCCTTGAGTCGCAGAGTTTGACAGTCACATCCAAAAAGTTCTGGGAGGAAGGGGATGCATCCCAAGTGAACCTGATGGTGGGGTGGAACTCATTGAACCTGTCAACGAAATCCTCCAGTTTTTTACGTCCATGGGTCCACACAGAGAGAACATCATCTATGAACCTGAGCCAGTTGTAGGGTTTGAAGGGGGAAGTAGCCAGGGCCTGTGACTCGAGCATGTGCATGAAAATGATAGCGTACGAGGGGCCATTTTAGTTCCTATCGCAGTTCCTGAGACCTGTAAGAAAAACCTTGAGTGGAATTCAAAGGCATTCTTCGATAGGACAAAATGGGC